>CM076582.1:1179411377-1179611090 GCA_034641835.2 Pinus albicaulis | reverse complement strand
GGAAACTGGTCCTTTAAATCCAGTCGGAGCCACCATCCCAAACGTAAAAGGAGCTGTCTTAAGGTCCTGACCGGGTGGTTTTCCCCAATGTTTGAAGCAGAGATTTTCTAGGCTTCAACAAGCTATATTAAAACAAGAAAAAACCACATAATTTTAGTTTGGAGTCTTTTAATTCTTCTCAATATATAAGAAATAATAACCACATAAATAACTATAATTTCAAGAAATTTATACTCTTCACACATAAATATCACTTCATAAGACTATTAATCATAAATATGTTAAGAAAAATACTAAGAGGGGGGGGGGGGGAATCAACATTTAGAGCTGATTGAAAACTTTTTATCAGAGATGTTATTTAATTCTTTACATAGATTATTGCATCATTCATTCATAAGAAGTTTAGTAAGCAGTAAGCATGTGCAGTAATAATAGAATGAGCCATCACACATAAGAAACACACATCAACACCAGTATTTAAGGTGGAAACCTAATTTGGGAGAAAACCACCACTGCTGTTGTCTCTGTCTTCAATATTTATTATAATGAAAACTTCTTACAATTTGTGCTGGCACAGACTTATACCAGCATGCAGGCACCCAACTGCAGAAGGCTACAACCTTCTCTCATTCTCCAGTCACTACTGGAAGGGAACTCCAACCCCTTGATCTTGTTTACTAACCTCTCTGGAAGGGAGCTTCAACCACCCTGATTTTAACACCAGCTTATACTGGTAGAAAGCTTCCACTTTCATGCTGAAGACTTCAACCCTCAGATCCACCAAATTTCTTCAATTTCTTCCTCAGACTTACGTCAAGTCTTCATTGTTTCTTTGCAGATCTTCGTAGAGATTCATCATTTCTAGATCTAGAGATCTTGAACCTTCATCAACTCCATAGGTGCGTCATAGATTCAGATTTATTAAAAAACAAAGTTCAATCATACAGATATCTCTTAAAGAGATTTATTCTTTTACAACCCCTCCTCATGCACACATTGTACTATAATCCTCTTCTCCTTATATAGTTTTTGCCTTTAATAATACCATGAGTCAAAACGACCCAACCTATGATGGTATTCCTGAATGGGATCAATTAGATAATCCAGTCGGGTCAAGCCCCAAACAATTTCTTATTGTTCTATTTTCTTGGTTTGGCAATTAGATAATTAATCTAAGGATTTTTAATATCTCAAACTGAGATTGAGATATTAATCCAATTCCTCCTTTATTTATGAACTCCCCAAGACATATATATATATATACATCGATCCCTGGTTTATGAGTTCGTGAGGTCAACGCATATATTAACCCACGTTCATTAAATCATATGTTTCATATTTCACCAACTTCACATATTCAACATCCTTTATTAACCCCGCAAACCTTAGTTTAAAACATCCCAATTAATATAATTTAGAACTGGACCCACATATATAATGAATGATCCAATCACATACTTGCACTGTATCGTGGTTATCCATCGTGCACCTTCCTCATATGGCCACCATCCGATATCTCCCCTCTAGATCGACGGCGCACAATAATATCGCATGGCTTCCTTGGTCGGACATTAACGCGCAATGGCACTCAGTGATGGCAGTTTTGCAAATTCGTTTAGGGACGCAAGTCGCTTGTTTTATGGAATCACTCCCATCCTCTTGAATACCGCTTGCCCGTCGAAAGCGGTGTGATGAAAACTAGAAACCGCTCGTGCTTCCTCTCCTTCGCTCAAGCTTCCGTCCACCTGTATTCTGTCATTGCTACGCTTCTCCGTGAAGGCATAACTCTGTTTTAATTGTTCTTCCTTCGTGCGATTATGTTAATGTAACTCAGGTTATATATAATTCGAGATGGTCCATACTTTCAACTGAGATTTGAATGGATAGGCTTCTTCCCTATTTGTGGATGCAAATATACATTAAAGGGCACAGGTCATATGTCCATTCAATTGCATTCTTCAACAAGCAAGTTAACCCTATCAAATCCACCATACAGAAATACATCCTTTACTAATTAGCTAGCTCGTGCTTTTATAGAAATCGAATCCATCAGCCCTTTACTCATATTTACTCAGCCATACTTAACACATATTGCGAAGAGACCAGAACCCTCCAACTTTAGAGGTTTTTCAGGATGTATGAATACTCCGAACTTATTCACACATGATTTAACACGTCCTTATTCACATCGATTCTACCAAAGCTTCGATTAATGTACATTCAGTCTTATATTCTGCTTGTATAGAACTGTTGATAGTTTTCTGAGTTCTTCATGTAGTCATTATCTACATCCTTTGTCAAAGAGTTGCCATCAAGGAAAATCATATAACAAGAAACATATTGCCAACAAAATATCACTTCAAAAGACTATTAATCATGTTTTTAAATTTTACATATTTAATAATTTATATACAATTTAATATATTATTTATTTATATTAATTTTTTAATTTAATACTATATATATTTTTTTTTTAGTTTTTATTTTAGATTAGTTCAAATTCCCGCCTAAAAAAATCCACCCTTCACCCAGAATTCCAGCCAAAGGGGCTTCAAAAAATGCGGAAAAAAATCTCCCTGAAATCAAATCCCAAATCGATATTGGCCAAAGGTGCTCCAGTGAATGCTAAAAAAAATCTCTGAAATCAAATCCCACATCGGTAAAAGAGTGAACACAGAATTCAATGAATGGCTGGTGAATATTAGAAGTATTGATGAAGAAATTGGTTAGTTGGCAATCGAAAAAGCTTCTTTAGCTCATTAGAGAGAACATGAGCTGTGAGGTTGGCAAAAATAAGTTCAGATCGATAGAGAGAAGAGGAGCTATGAGGCCGGCAAAAGGCAGGCATGGAACAGAGCACGCCAAGTGTAAGGGAGTGTTATATGTTTTAAATATTGAGGATACTGAAGATGTCGATTCTATTTTTAAATTAGAAATCACTCTAGTTTTTAGGGCACACCGTATTTATACTTGTCTTGGGTTCGAAGACGAGTTCCAATATTGCTACTATACAAATCGTCAGCTGCAACTTAATTCAGATATGCAAATATTATAAGTGCGGCGTTTCTAGAATGAAATCAGTGATATTTTCTCATATTTTTTGGTTTTTCATAGTCAAACACTACGTTTTGAGGATGGTTGGAGGATTAATCTCCACTCCCCTCATGCAAATGATGTGGGATACAATTGTAGCAAATATGAGATGTATTTTAGAGGATCAATTTTTGCGTATGCAAGTTTGAAGACATATTTTTCTTATCAAGGACTATGTGAGCCTACTTGGTATGACTTTGAGCCCCACTTACCTTTAATAGCACCATATTCTTGCATCCTGTACCTTCCATCAAAATTCCAACCATGTACTATTAATTTTTGTGGATCGATAACGGAGAAAAAAGGGAGATATTATTTTGTTTTTTAATGTAGACATAAGTGGATGCAGATAAGGGTTGGGTGGCATGTTTCCATTTCTGCTTCGTTCAATCAAATAATTTTAGTTCATTCAACATTCAAACTGTTGACTGGTCTTTTTATATTCGAAGCAGCAAGCCGATGGGATATGTACTTTAAGGTATGATAAATTAGACTATCTTCTTAGGCTTAGTAATGCAACGAGTGTTGTTGAAAGCTTTCGAGTCAATTAAATGAGAGTATCGTGTAAGAATATATGGCTACCAAGTGGGTCCCTTGCTTGATATTTTGGACAAGAACAAACAAAAATTGTTAAATCTTGTGCCTAGATTTTCATGTTTCAACTATGTAGAATATGCACATACGTTTAATTTCTTCTAACTGTCCAATGTGGTACCTATTTTCTTGGCTGGTTTGATGCAGGGCATGTCACTTGGTAGAACAAGCATTTAATGAGGTCATTAAAAATCTGTATACTCTCAGTGAAGAATCATACAAGGAAAACACATAAATAATTCAATTGCCCAGGGAAAATCTTACATTATGTATTTCTGATTTGAAAGAAGATGGAGGTTAGTTTATACATTGATTTTGGGATAGGTTGATAGCAAATTCACTTTACATGTTTGAATTGAGAAATGAAAATGACCAAAATTTCTAATTCAACTCGATCATATATTTGTAACCTAAGGGAGATTAGTGCTAGGACCTCTTATAACATTCAGTTACAGGGTGATAATCTATTAACGGGAAAAGTGGTTCAGATACTATCCCAAACATGTCTTTAACTTCCATCTATTAATATATATTGTAAAATTCTTGTCGAAGTAAAATATATTGCAATTATATAATGCACAATTTTTACAAGAGGGAAAATGAAACTATTTTTGTCTATTCTTTCAAGCAAATCAACAAATTGATATTCTTATAGTGGAACCACAACCAATTTTAGTACCTTTCATTTTGTACACATGAACATCACTATGAAAAAATGCACACAACAACAATAATTAATACACACACCAAAAAAGGTCCTTCAATAAATGGTTATGCTATGAAATTCCTAGAAAGAGACTGGCGTGACTCAGTCTCATTGGATATTATGCCTAGAAAGGGACTAGTGTGACTCAGTCTCATTGGATCTTGATTCCTAACCCTTAAATAGAAAGAATTGCTACTTGGGTTAACAAGACCCACATGCCAAGAAGGTTCTCAAAGCATGTGCTACATTCACCTCCCCTTGGGATAACATTGGCCTTGGTGTGGCCTTCCTAACTTGAACAAGCATGTGTACTTTGTACTCATGGAATTCCCCTTCCTCCTTATTGTTTCATTCAATACAATTTTCTTGCATTGGACCTTGACATGTTTTTTGTTAAATTCTAGAGCACAGTCATCTTATTTTTTGGGAATGCATGAAGGATTATTGTAGAACTCTTGGACTTTGACATGTTTGTCTTTAAATTCTAGATCATAGTCATCTTCTCTTTGGGAATGCATGAAGGACTGGTGTGTAACTCTTCATATATTTCTAGTTGAATTATAGTGTAATCAAAAAAATTATTAGGGTTTCATGTCTTTCACATTCTTCCTAAGTAGAGAAACGCAAAAACATTATGTTCTCTATTTTAGTAAACAATTCAACTCTATGCAATTGGATCTATACTTTGAAGAAACTCAAAAGGCTTCCAATATCATGGAGCTAGCTTGGCAGAACTCCCCATTATCAAAGAAATTTTCTTATGCTTCACCCTAAGAAATGAAAGGTCACCCATTTTTTATTCTTTGTTGGATTTTATTAATTAATCAACACTTTTTTTCCCTTCTTTGTGTGCCTTCAAATTTTGATTAATTTTTGCAACCCACTCATCCATCATGCCAAGCAACTTTTAGTGTACATGTAATCCCATATGTTGGATCGGGCCAACTTATTTGGAGTATTTTATCTTTTATTAACCAAGGTTTCAAATGAACTCATCCTAAGGATACATGTCACCCATTTTTTTGGCATCCATTTATTTGTAGATAATACACTATGGTGAGATTCCTGTATGTTCACAAGCCAAAGATAAAAATCTTCTTGAAGTTCGATCTAGATTTGTGTCTCTAGTCAATACAACTACATTAGGCACACTACAAATTCTTATCACTTCTTACCTTATGGAAAAACTTTACTAGAATGAATTGTGTCGCTTCATCAACATATCCACCACAATACCATCACTGTGATAAAATCATGTTTTTTCATTATTTTGGGTGCTCTTGTGATGAGATAAATTGTGACTAATTTTGATGTCCATTTTGATTTGGCAAAGTCAACAACCATGTTGTTGGATGCTATTTCCTTTCCATAACCCTCTGATACTTGAGACACTTGGTCACATATTTTTCTATGTTCAATATTGTTTAGTCATTATAATGATGGTCGTTTGGTAACTTTATTGTCGATGGTATTTTGGTAACTTGATTTTCTTTCATATGGAACATCATGAATTTATCTTAATATAAGTTTTCTCAACTCTTCATATCTATACACATAGATTTGACCTCCATTTGTGTTAAATTTGGAAAATAGGTCCAAACTCCATGTTACATTTCTCATATGATAGAGATGATATTTTTGTTGGATTCCTCTTTTGGAGAGGTGCAAGATTGATCTAAAGATCATCTTGTTTGGATGAGTAGAAGTTGGATTTTGAATTTATTTTCCACACATGTGCAATTTGTGAAGGTCAGCCAGAATTGTAATGTAGGCTCTCAAGCCCAAAAATATGTGTCAAATACCGTCATTGATGGATATAAAATGGAGAGACTCAAACCTTATTTGGACATCGACTCATCTCACACATTCTCTCTCCATCTGATTGGTTCATACAACCTTAGGAGACTTTCTCTGTCCTTCGCACGTGTAAAAGAGAAGTTAGAAATTTTAGATTGTGCTAAGGGTTTTTTGTGTATCATTGACCAGCGTTGACTTTGGGTGAAACTTGACTATTTGATTTTGATCTTTAGGTCAGATTTTTTTATGGGAGGCCGAATTTGGTGGCACAAAAATCGAGGAAATACGAGCTAATTTAACTGTTGTGTTGGACTTCTTTCATACTATCTATGGCATTTCACTTCATGAGTATATGGAATTTCACTTTGTGGGCACCACCCCATCCCATCCCCCCAAAAAAGGAAAAACACCCCTTGCTCCATACCATTCCATATTTTCTAGTGGCCTCATTCTAGTGACACATTTTTGGGTGGTTGTCTTTCCAATATGGAAATGGGCCATAAAATAAGATGTACAAGTTTCTGGAATGAGGGAATGTTAGAGACATGGGTATGAGTGTATGGAATATGTATAGGCTTTTCCTAAATTTCAAGAGAGTGGAAGGTTGGAAGTGGAAATATATATATATAGAATGAAATTATGTCATTGATTTTTGTATGAAGCTGAACTATGAGAGAAATTCATGGTCCTTCAAAATTTGGAATTAAAGTAAAAAATTCTTGCAAAGATGATAAAAGTTGATGATGACACCTCAAACAGGAATATATATATATATATATATATATATTCCTGTTTGAGGTGTCATCATCAACTTTTATCATCTTTGCAAGAATTTTTTACTTTAATTCCAAATTTTGAAGGACCACGAATTTCTCTCATAGTTCATCTTCATACAAAAATAAATGACATAATTTCATTCTTCAGCTAATTCTCCATAGCATATAACCGGGGCCCTACATCTCTGCAATCTACCCATAATCCATTTTACTCCTTTAACCGATCCAAAATTATGGTAGGTAATTTTTTCTATCTACCACTGTGAAGGTGCTCAGAGGAAGTTTTCATCATTCTCCTAGAGCTCATACTTAGATAGAAGAATGAGGATGGATCAAAGTTCTCGATGAGATGAAACCTATTTATCATAGGATTTGGTAATAAATTATGGATCATGAGAATACATAGGGTGGTGAATTGCTTGCATGAAAACTCCTCAATTCTTTTACATCAAGTGACATTCACCCTATTTTGGATAATATAATCTTAATAATTACTAGTAGCTTCATTCTCTCCTAAATTTAGAGTGAGGGAGGGATTGATGGAGTTGATAATTCATGGCTTAAGATTAATTGGAGAGGATGAGCAGTTGGACCTCCCACCAGTTCTTCTTGAATGATTTTTATCAGCTCTAATAATTTTAAGGTTCTCCCTCTCAGTGGCTTTACTAACTATCCAATCTACAATTTTGTTGGTTGACATTATACTATGGCCAAAAGAGATGTTCATCCTGGCCTTAGCTTTTTCAATTTAGGTTATCCTATTTTTTATAAACTAATCACTTTAGTTTCGCATGGATTTTCCTACTAGAATGTTAATGAGTAATTTGGAGCTCCATTCAAACTCTACTGAATATATGCTATTCCTGATGCAAATCGGGATCCCTTCTGTTGAAGCTCCAACCTTTTTACATATATATGTTTATGCCACAACGTCTATGGTCGTATTTCCTTTCAGGGATACTTGTAAATCTTATTTTATGTAATGCTTATTGTGTACTTTTGGAGAGATGGAAATTGGATCATATCCACCTTATTTCCACTGAGAAAGAGCAGACGTCCATGCTAATAGCCTGGACATGGGTGAGCATTTTAGTGTTTGTATGTCCATGTGATGGGACACTAAATATAGAAAATGCATTGACTGCATGAATATGACATTCACACACACCCATCTAGATTTTGGTTTGATATTGACACGGGGGTTCCTAATCTTGAGGATCCATCAAATGCACACAAATCACTGAGTTCTGAAATATAGACATAGAAGATATACAACTTCAAGCTTCAAAAACTAGTAATTTCATCTCAGAACTAGGTCTATATAGATTTGTGCTCGATGTAGGGGTAGTAGAGAATGAGAATCATCTAAATTATTGACCCATTTATGGGAGTTGTTGGGTCTGTTAATCATGAGGAGCTAGGAATGGATTTTGGAACCGAATGGAAAGAAGAGAAATTGCAGCAAGACCATGAAACAAGATTCCTATGTGTTGTGTAGTGGGTTCCTAACACCCAAAAATGTGGCAGCGTTGGTGTTTGGGGGTTTAGATGTATTTCTTTCAAGAAATTTAGGATATAATGATTCTAATATCTGTGTATAAGGGGACAAGCCTGCCTCTATGTAACAGAGACAGAGAGATGATGTGCTCAGAGGAGCCTTAGTTTGCTTGTGACATTAATCATTGGTTGGAAACCATGGTTTGTATCTGTGTGCTACATTAAATATTAGAGGTGGAGCTAATAAATAAAGAGATTGTGTTATTATGCCATAGGTTGTGTATTCATGGTCATTTCTAATCTACTAGAATTAGGTGTTAAATATCTCTTGTTTCCTACAATTATAATGATGTGCGACATAATGTATTTCTTAGTTTCTAATAATACTTTTTAGGATCTTGAGAATTATTATTGGACTGACCTATGGGATATAACAGGGTGTGTAAATCTACACACGTGAAGACCAGAGGTGTCTTCATCAATTTTCCAGATATGTGCCTGTAGAAGCCAAAGGATCCACGCCACACATATATATTCTTATTTGAGGTGTCAAAATCAAATTAATAATCTTTCCAAGAATTTTTTACTTTAATTCCAAATTCTAGAGCACCAAAAATTTCTCTCATAATTCAGCTTCATACAAACATCAATGACATGATTGCATATAAACCTTCACATCTCACTTTCAAAACTATCTCCTTCAAGTTGGTTTTTGGTGGAATTTTCCTCAAGGATCGGTTCCTAATACTTACAAATGGTTTTTGTGTGGTACAACCATTGTTCTAGTGTGATATTCATTTCCTACCCTAGTTTCCTCACCTACATATTTTTCCTAGTGGCTCTAAGGTTTTTCCTTTCCATATTTAGTAGTTATTCTTGCTAGACCTTACAAATGTGATATTTTTTGCTTTATGAGCATATTTTATGCAACAAGGTTCTCATTCTTGTTTTATTTTCTGTATGTTGCATGAGATTCCTTGTATTCCTTATTAAAATAAGTGTTTAATAGAAATAAACTTGTCTGTCACATACTTTATTCATTTATATATACTTATATAAACACAAAATAGGCATATGTGTTTGCCATTCTTTTTTCCCTTTTCATCTCAAAGGATCAGAAATCTTCCCAGCAAGTTTCCATCCTTCCAAAATCTGTTCACATCCAAATTCCAAATGGAATGTCTTACCTACATTGGTGCTTGATTTTAGAGATACTTCAGTTATAATCAAAATTATCATTCATATAGTGAATGAAGAGCCCCATGGCATTTAGAAAATATGGGCCTCCATCAAATATCTCGCCTCTTTTATTTATGGAGAGGAAAATAGTAAAGAAAACCCATTTGTATCACAGAGACAGAAGTTCCATCCTACTAATATAAAATTATTATAATGGTTTGGGGAAGCTTTTTATTTTTTAACCTAAGTCAATAAACTAGTCAATTGCAAGCGTCAATTCTGTAAATTAATGTTTCAAAACATTTTTTCTTCATGGTATACATGCTTGCACACAAACTGGCGTCGAATTTTTCAAACCTAAACCACATTGAAGATAAGTTTTCTCTTCATTAGATAAACCCTCTAAATCGGTATCTATACACCCCCTAGATTGAAATAATGTACAAATTCACTGTTTGTTCTAATGTGGAAAAACAAGGACCTAGAAATTGATCTAAACCCCTCGCATTATCAAAAAATCTTTCTAGTTGTGCTTCCTTTAGTGGTTTTTTTTTTCAAATTTTAATGTGGGTATTGTGTTCCTCTTGGACACTGCAATTTATCAGTGTAACTATTTGTGTCTTTGATTCAGTATGTAGTCCTCGATTTCTTACGTTTTTTTGTGGTGTGTAATGAAGGCTTCAATTATATAAAATGAAATTCCAAATGTAATAACCCGAGCTTGTGCATTTTTGAAAACAAATAGTATGGTGAAATAAAATATACCTTGTTTCTCAAATTTTTGTTTGTAGAAAAAGCCAAATTGCAAGATATCTGCAATAGCGATTTGTTTATCTTGAGTTAAAAATTTTCTTGTTAGTGTTTTACCTTTACTATCCAACCATTATGCAACAATGTTTCTATAAATATTTGTAACATGAGAAAGAACTGATATTTAACTGAATTTTTCCTCTCAAGATCAATTGATGCTTAAACATGCAGTAAACCATGTAAAGTACAGGGTTTAGACTCTACATCCTAACATACATAACCTATGTCCATAGTGAAATTGATGCAATCCAAGGTGAACTTGTCTACGATAATGTGATCTACAGTCTATTTTTTCATATCAAAAGATAAATTCAATGATTGAGAGATGGATGGTTTAAAATTTAAATTCTCCTAGGGTTGTTTATATGTAGTCTTCCACAATTTAAATTGTATTGCATAGTCTACTAACCCTATTCATGACTAGAACTAAACCTTAAAAGTAACAGAGTTTTCAACTCTTAAGTTCTTATACGTCATAAAACTTATCAAGTAAGATAGAGTTGCAAGTCATAAAACATAAATGTGAGATGGTTTTTGGCTCTCGAGTGCTTGAAATATCTATAATTTTGACTTTGACCTGGAAAATCTCAGGGTTCCAACATAATTTCATGCTCCCATAGCTCTATTGCATTTTTTTTTTTTCGTAAGTTCTTAAGGGTAAAAATAATAGAAATTTCTTACTGAATTTTCACATGCATTTCATCAAACATGAAGTCTTCTTCCTCCCTGCTTTGTACAATGTAGACCATGCCTAACTGACCATAACGACCAAGTGAATTTATGGTAAGGTGTGAATTTCCTTCCAATTTCTTAGCCAATAGCCTAAAATATGGCCTATGGGTTGGATAGAATACACATACTAAATACTTCCTTGAAACAGGAAATTGTCTGCATTGTTCCTTCCATGGGGGAATATAAATCTACTCTATATTTGTACATTAACTTTATCCATCGGAGAATTTGTTTTGATGAATGGAGCTCTAACAGTGAGATATGTGTGAAGCCTTCTTAAAATTCTAGAATGCTAAATTATTTATTACAAATAACCTCATATCATCCATAAGGTTTAAATGGGGCATCGAGTAACTATGACAACAATTATACTTGAAAATTTTCATCCCAGGTTTTCTCCTACAAGTAAAAAGGACAACCTCTACCTACATATTCCTTGGTCCACCATTAGTGGTTTTGATGTGATAGTAGGTTGTATCCTACTGTGTCATTTCTTAGTAAAAAATCCTTTTATATGTAGCATTAAGGAATTTATTAGTTGAACTTGGAACATAAGGCTAATGTTAGATATAAGTAATGAATCTTTGGTTTCTCAGATATTGAATCATTGAGAATCGCAGTCCCAAAATAGCTCTAGACTTATTTTCATGTTCTCTCTATAGCTAGGGAGGTAGGGGATGTTTCCTTATTTCCTCCCGAAAATGGGATTGTCTGGGAAACATCCTCCATGGCTATCCCTTGTGAAAATTGGTAGAATTTTCGCCCTCGTTCCCCCAAAAATTATTCACTAACTAGTTTAACATTCAAACCATGACAAATTCAAAATATTATCTATTCAGTGGGTTATAATTTTGTGTTAAACACAACTAGCCTATGTCAGCTTTCATGTTCATTTTGTATGGGTTTACCAGAAAATCCTTTTTTCGTCTGGAATGGGGTCAAGCTGTTGGGAAATTGATTTGGGGATTACGTGAGACCCTGAAAAGTGAAAATTTCTTGTGAAATGTCACTTGAGGGATATAGTAAAGCCGTAAATGGGGTCAATATCTTCATACATGTCGTTTCAGTGGATAAAGTAAAGCCCTCAAAGATTTATATAAAAGCCTTCTTATTCCTAAGGGAGCTATGATAAAAAGACATAACTATAATTTGAAGACCAGTGACCATTTGGGCATTAACAACCAATCAAACCATGATAACATTTGAGCTAATAAACTAAAACTAAGAATAATTTGTTATCACTCATCATGAGAAATATATTGGGAAGTGGATGTTTCAACATAAGAATACTACTCAAGTGAGGGTAGATTTATCATACCCTCAGTAGCCCACTCTGTTGATATTTACAATCTGCTATTTTTTCAGATGGTGAGAACCCTATGATTTTGCTGATTAGGTTTTGGTTACTTAGATAATCTACTTTATCTTCAAATTTATCTAATTTCATTACTTGTTTTGTCCTCATTAACTTCCTCAACCATCCCAAGACAAGGGTAAGAATGTTTAGCTCTGTATTGTTGCGTTTAATTTTTTTCCCGAGAAAAATATTTTCCCCTAGCCCTCAATTCATTGGACCTCCAGTTATTGACCTGGTTATGCATTTTCTCATTAAACTAGTCCAAAAAAAAAATGACTTAGTCCACTCCTTCTTACGTCCTTCCATAATACTAGTGCTTAATTTTCAATTGCTAGACACTTACAAGCTGATGTGGAAGACTATTAAACTGGGATACTGCAAGAAGATATGCCAACACATAAATAATACAAGTAGGATAAGATTGTGAGATAACAAAGTTGAACTGCTAAATGCCTGTTAGAGGTGTTATCACTCCAGTAAATTCTTAGGTTGTGGGATTTTGGTTTTTAGTCAAAGAATACTAGAGGTAACCACAAACCTTCTTCAAACTCTAGGATCTAGCCTTCCTAGGGTTCACAGAGGACTCTCCCTTTTAATTTTAACTTTGTTTTAATTTTAAATAATAGGCTAGTTATTAAAGTGCAGATTTGGTTTTTTTTTGTTGGATTTGGTGGGAAATTTTCACTTGGAGGGTAGATAGAGGGAAATCTACTTGTCCATTGGGCTATGGAGTCTAAGTCAAGCTAAAAGAATTGGGATCAAGGCCTAAAAGGTCGAATGTCTACAGGGAAAGGTAGATAACCCTTGGATATCTTGGAAAAAATGGTTTTTGAGATGGTATGATTGGGATAAAGGGCACTTAAGAATCCCGAAATCCGGAAAAAGGAACTAGAAGATAGAGGTCAAACGGGAGAGGGAGAAATTAAGAATTCCCTACACCAGAAATCAGAAGAAAAAAAATAAATGATAACTAGTTAAAAAAAGGGTGCTATTAACATGTCTTGTAGTAATACTCATAGTTATACATTTAGATTTAGAAATAAAACAAAAATGTATGCATGAAACAAAAGAAGATAACAATGAAAAGTTTAAGAGAGTACTTCAATCTAGATAGCTTATCACAGGGATCCTGAAGTATGATGCCAAAAAGGTGATCTAGTCTTCTACTCAAATTCGAAATCCAAAGCCTTCAAGTCAACAAAATATCTATAGTAATCTCCAGAAATTTTATTCCACATGAAAATACTTCAAAGAGTGAAGTATTTATATAAAATGTCTTACAAAATATCCTAGATGACTTCTAGCAATAAAATTAGGAAAATTAAATATCTTGCAATAGTAATAGTGACAGCTTGCTCAACAAATTAGCAAGTTGTCCTATTTTATTCAAAATAATTAGAAATTGTTTCAAGATAAGAAGAAGCTAGCTGCTTATGTGTCCTCTCTACTGGCTTTTTATATATTTTCAGAATCTAACTTGCCTTCACTGGTACTCTTTCTCGATGATACTCTTTCTCACTGATACTCTTTAACCTTCAGTAAATCTGCCTTCTTGTTGTAAAAAAAAATTTTGACTGTGAAATCAGCAAACATATTTTTTCTTCTTCATGTGTTTGCCTTTCTTTCTTCATAACAAATCAGTCAATGCTTGCCACTCCTCATTTTTAGGAATTATAATATTCTTGAGTTTCCTAAAATCCTCATCAGCCTCAGTGTATTTGGAAAATGTGGGTTTGATGACAAACAAATGTTTGATTTCATACTGCAAATAAAACAAATTTTCAAAACTTTTCAACAATACTTTTCCTGTGGGAATAACTTGGCCTGTTGGCTTTTTGACCTGCTCCTTGGCATGTTATCTTATATTTTTTTCAAAATCATTCTGAGGAATTAACTTTTCATTAATCACCATGATATCAGGAAGTCCCTGTTGTCTCAAATTGGTAAATTTAACCATGAATCTAGTGAAAGGAGTGTTCATTCCTTCATATTTCTCTTCAAGCCGCCTCATTAGATTTCTTTTAGTGGTTACTTTCCTAGTTTCTAGGATACTAGCTATCCTGTCATTTATTTTCAATTCTTCAAGTTGTTGTGTATTCCTGCTATTTAGGAAATTGATTAACCTAACGGCCTGTTTTGGTTTATCTGCCAATTCTTCTTGTGTTTTTTGGATCTCTGCCTGAGCTACCAATAGTAACTCTCTCTGCTAAAAAATTACTTGAATTTATGTCTAGAAATCATGAATGGCTTCAATTACATTATTCCATAAGTAATTTTTAACATATGATATTTGATCCTTGAGAGTTAACTCTTTTTGGAGTTTCTTTACCTCTTCACTAAATCCATGAGCATTTTGCTCATTTATTTTAGCATATATCTGAGTTGCTTTGCTTGTTTTCTCAAGATTTTCAATTATCTTGGTCAATCTATTGATTTCATTGGTGTTCAAGGACATCTCCTC
Source organism: Pinus albicaulis (assembly GCA_034641835.2). NCBI lineage: Eukaryota > Viridiplantae > Streptophyta > Pinopsida > Pinales > Pinaceae > Pinus > Pinus albicaulis. Next base: position 1,179,596,088 of record CM076582.1, on the reverse strand, counting down.
CATTGCCTTTACTAGTTGACTGCTCTCATCTGTAGGTGGCAACACTGTTGTAGAATATTTAGTTACTGAAGTAGTTGAGGAAGTCACTCACAATGCAGTGGCCAGTGGATCTTTTGGTGCCAATTTCTCTCCTAAAGTAGATGGTATTGCTGCTATTAGGACTGGGATAATAGTGGGAATGACTAGTTCCTTAACTGTCTCTTTTACTTGGACAACTTGGTCCATTCGTACTTCCATTTCCTTGATTTGAGCAGTGAGTTGAAGTATCAAAATCATCATTTCATCTTTCTCCTTTTGATCCAGTAAAAATTTCTTTGTTTGAGGATTTTCTCCTTGAGGAAGCTTGAGTTGTTTCCTTAAGGAAGATACCTCCTCATTTTTATTTTTAACCAATACTTCAGCTGCTTTGATGTTTGTAGGATCATATCCTACCTGCAATACTAACTCTTCTAAGGTCTTTATCCTTAGATCCTTTGTATATATTGAAGCTTTATACATCTTCATTTGGTCCTGCATATTAGAAATATTATTTTGAATTCTATGAGCACTCATAGCTTTTGTTGTCACTGTGGAATAGAGGATCTCTGATGTTTGCCTGTGAATTTCAATCTGATCCAACTCATGGATTTTATATGTGGTTACTTCCATATCAACATTTTTATAATCAACCACTGCCTTAGGTACTAGTACAGTGGGCTCAAAACTAACATAATGAATATTTGAGTTGTGTAATCAAACACTGATAATAATCTATTTTGATTACCTAGCTTCTGCTTTAAAAACTGATAATATATTTTAGTTTTAATTTCCTCATTCTTCAATTTGATTTGCTTGTATTTTTCCTTAATATCTAAGTCCTTCTCCTCAGCTGAATGTGAGGAGGAAGCCTCCATAATTTGTTTCCTTTCCATTATCTGTGCATCTTCATTATTCAACTGTTCTTGATGTTTATTTGGCTCATTGATGATTATAGTGGCTACATTAGTCTCTATGTGTGTAGTGCTGGTATTCAAAGGTTGTGTATCTTCAACATCTTTTGTTCCTTTAACTTTAGCTGTTGTATCCAGTTTTGGCCTCTTATTGTAAATGATTTTAAACTTTGTCTCTGTGGTAGTCTCTGCAGTATAAGCTCCTTCTTCTCTGATTCTTTTAGTGGATGTTTCTGGTTGTTTGGAAACTTCCAAAGGGTGACTAGTATTCATTTGATTTACTGCCTATGTCAAAGTATTTTCAACCCACTCAATTTAATTAGAAAATTTCTCTATATCTAGCTTTGAATCATGGATAAAGGGTGTCAATTTACATTTTACCCTTAGTTTACTTAAGATCCCTTGTGGATCATAATTCCATGGGAATCTTTCTTCTAATTTGTATTCCAGTAATTGACTTGCTGCTTCATTTTCTGCTTCTCTTTGATTACATATGAAAGGCCCAATTTTATTTTTTAGTTTAAATTGGGTCTTTTTCTTGGCTGCCATAAAATTAATTGAATCTGAATTTAGGATCTGCCTAATGTACTCTAAGGCTAAGATCCTCATAGATGAATGCTTAGGTAACTTGTAGGGAAACAAGTTAGAACCAAAAACTCTAATTTCAGTGAATTCCTTATATAAATACCAATCTCCTAAGTTTCTTTGCTTTGATAGTTGCAAAATTATCTTCATTTCCTCACTGATTCTAGGCTTCTCTTCTTTTGTCAAGATGGTGGTAAATGGATGCAAAAAAAAATCTGCAAACTCTAAATAAATGAATGTTGTGCCTTCTTTTCTGAGTATAGATGTCCAAAAGGAAATTGATAGAGGTTTTCCTTCTATATCCAACTTCTAAAGCGAAATTGGAAAGCTCTCTGATTGAAAAAATAGAAACAAGTGGAAAAGATAGGAGGTATATTTTAATACCCCTTCTAGCTACAAATTAGACAATTGATAGTGAATGCTATTAGCTATAAAACCAACATAATCAAACATAAGACAAAAATCCCAATATTGAATCATCAGTGTGTTCATCAGTGAAATACCCAAGTATGAAGGAAAGCATGGAGATAACATGCCTTGAACCTTTAGGGAACTTGGCAGTTGAATATGGAGGGTTTAATTTTGGAATTTCAACATGTAGAGGCATGAAAGTCTGGAAGATCATAAACCTTTTAGGCAATTCTAAGTTAATGTATAAATTAGTGAGGATTCAATAGATAATGGTACTGCTTGAGGGTCTGGTTGAAGCTGCAACATTTGGTTTATAGACTCTATTGTAATGGTAAATAGGACCTATTTTGGTAAATAGGACCTATTTGTTTTCATTGAAAATAGCTCTTTGTTTAGGAATGTAGTACTGGTGACACAGTATGATAATTTCTTGACAAGGATGAGTCAGGGGAACTACATATTTGGGCAAATTGGATTCCCATATGTGGACATCTTCTTGATCATCTAGGGATTTTTCAAAACACTAGTTGTGTATATCTAAAAAATTGAACTCAACTATAGGATCAAATATTTTGTAGTCAATGTCTGCTAAAGGAATATACTCAATATCAATAAATAGGGGCTGCAATTGGTTGAGTACAATGGCAGTATTTAGAGTCCTCGAAGGAGTAGCTATAGGAGTTTTTGAACCTTCAAATTTGTTTCCACTCTGTTTTTTAGGCATTTTTATTGGCTTCTACAAGTTTAAACTATTTTTTGAGGAAATTTTATTATAACAGAGGCTTGATTAGGTAATTTTAGCAAAAGAGAATGTATTTTTGGATTTTATGCTCAATTAGGTCTCTCAAATGAAGTTATGATGCTAAAAACTGGTCTAAAACAGAAAACAGGGGTTTTCTGAGTCTTTTGACTGCAAATTGGGCTAAAAATTTGATGAAAAAGGTTTTTCAGAAGATATAGGGCACTTGCAAAGGATTTATGGCCTTTTAAAGCTTGAAATTGATAAAAAAATGTATGTAATTGATAAATTTCCTTGAAAATGGTGTGCAACAGATTCTAGGTTTCCTGGAAAAAATTTTCCAGGGTTTTGCCTATTTCTGTGACTTTTGGGCGATTGAATTTGATTAATTTCTTAATCTTAGGACACTTTTCTCTCTTTTAAAAGGTTTTTGAATTGAGTTGCAGCTTAAATTCTTAGAAAAATACCTGTTTTGATGCAGGTATAGGTTTTAACAGGGTATACTTCAGTCTTCAGGTCGAATTGATTTCTTCAAAGGTTGAACTGGAGCGATATAGCTCCTTTGCAGTCTTTTACAAGTTTCTTGGGCAAAGGTTTGTAGTCATTTGGTGTAAAGATGGCAGAAAATGGCTATCGGAGGATTTGTGCAAGTTTATACAGTCGAGAGGGAAAAACAAAGGTTAAACACGACATATTAATGGAAAAATGCATATACAAAGGTTTAATTAAACATTTGATCATATTAACCCTTGGCATTAATTACAGGTCACATCAGGCAGAAAGTAGTTTTGAATTTACACAGGTGGATAAAACTAGCAGTTTATTGTGTTGAGTTTTAGTGGTAAGTGGTTTTAGTGAAAACCCATGTGATCCAACCCTAAGAGGCCATGTGGAGGGGAGGGTTCAATGCGAAACCGACCATTTTGCATGGGTTTTTCAATGGAGTGGTCGGGCATGTAATCTACGTGATATCGCTCCTCAACCGTTGGACTTGAGAAATGAATGCGAAGGGCTGAGATCGTTTTGAGAGCTGCGTCAGGATAGAAAGGTAGGACCGGGTTTAATAACATGCAGCGGAAGGGTTAGAAAACTTTATAATATGGCTAAGGTTTAAATGTTTAAAAAATGTATGCAATGGTTTGCTTATATACAATGGCGGGATAAATGGTTTAAACATTATAATAATGTTCAATAAAATATGCAATGGCACATTTAAACAAGTTTTTTTCAACCTTATCCATTTATATATATATAAATGGCGGGTTAGGACTGCTTTATTTTAAAACATTTGGAAAATTTTTAAAATATGAGGGTGTGTTTAATTATATTATATAGTTTTTTAACTATTTGGTTAGTTTAAAAAAATATAGGTGCAGGATAAAACAAATAAATATAATATTTTTAGACCAAAGGGTTTTATATGCTGGGTTTTTCATTTATGCACATGGGATAATAAACTTTGGTCAAAAGCTTATAATAGTGGGGTTTTTGGGGTATTATTGAATATAAGGGAATTAATAATTAGGAAAGGGTATCTCTTTAGGAATTTAATAAATTATGTTAAAATTTAATATGAGAGGGGAATTAAATGTAAAACAAAGTAAACATTATCTCCATGTATAACATAATAATCAATCCTTTTCTCTTTTTTATATTTCTTTCAATTATACTTTAGGATAAGTGTGACTTTGTGGGTTTTTATGAATGCTTATGAAGGGATGAAGTTAATTACTGTAGGGAAACAATTTTACTAAGTAAGAGTTTGTTTTTACTTGGGAAAAAAGGGGTTTTAATAGATGAATGAAGGGTAAATGACGATAAATTAGGATTTAGCATAAGAACTCAATATTTTCAACTAACCAGTCATAGAGCCTTGGGTCCAGTCCCAAAAAAAGTCATAGAAATGCTCTGAGCCTTTTTGACTGATAGCTTCGAATACTGAACACTCATGGGAGAGGGGAAATTAGTGATTTTTCCCAATGATGTATTATTTACATGATTTTTCGAGTGCTTTCTACCTACCAAATCTTGTATTTATAACATTTTTTCTTCATTTTGCAGGTGCATTTAGGCTTGAAACCTTAAAACATTCTCTTCCAAACCATAAAAATAATCTAAATCTACCTTATTTCATCCAAGGGCTTAGATTAAACTATTGAGCTCCTCATTATTCTCTACCTATCTACTAATTTGTCAAGTTTAAACTGTTTGAAAAATCTTTATTCACTATCTAAAACATGAAATTGAAAGCATGAAGAGTTAAGATTAATCTATTTTAACTGATCATGCATTATGGCATTTATTGACACTCTACACATAATCATTTATTCTTTGTAGTAAAAGTAAAATTAGTGGCATTTTATCTTGCTCACTTTCAGGTTTTATTTCTTTACTTTTGGGGTTTATATTTTTCCAAGTCCTTTGATCTTTCTTTTAGGACTTTTTACCCTCTTTTTGATTTTTTATTATTTTTCATTTTTTCAAAATATGGAAAAACAACTTGCAGAAAGAAATGTATGTACATATTTACAAGAGTTCTCAATGTCAATTCAAAATTTTATGAACCCTATTATTATAGGACCCTAACAGTGGCTCCACATGGGGATGACATTTCCTGGTGAAATATTAAGAACTTTAAGACTTAGTAGCCTTTAAAATTTGATTGTGATGATCCTTTAAATGTCTGCTAATATCTGCAACTTATTCATATTTATGATATTTAATTTTCAAAGCTTAGGGCCTTCTCGTCGGGCTTCAACTTTGCTAAGGAAACATCCAATCCAATCTAAACTTTGCAATGTATATGTACAATTATCAAAGTGAATAAAAACTAACTATTGGTTAACTCTGGTGAGTAGTAGTGCTTCGGCATTCTTCCATTAAGGGGTCCTTCTTGCAGATCTGTTCCATCCAATTCTTTGAGAAAGAAAGCATTATTATCACTATATCCATAAATTACATCAGGTCCTTTCCATAGAAAATCAAATTTCCCATGGTTTCCTTTGTCTTCTCTTCTGGAATCCCATTTTAACATATTGTATCATATGTAAAAATCATCCTCTTTGGTATTTTTATCATATATTTTCTTGATCTTATCCTGAATGAATTGATATTTGACATAAAATTCTTCCCTTGTTTGTTGCAACTGAAAAGTTTGATTTATCCTTGTTTCAATGTCATTTGTTTCAACCTATAATTCCTGGATAATTTTCATCACTGGAACACCTAGGGAGGTAGGAAAAAAACATCCATTCCATAAAATAGTTGGTAAGGTGAAGTACCAATGGATTTCTTAGTAGTAAGTCCATTTTCCCATAAGGCATTGACTAACTTCTTATGCCAAGTCTTTTTATTGTCTTCACATAAATTTTTGATGATATTTACTAGGTTTTTATTTGAGGATTCAACTATGCCATTACCTTGGGGGTAATATGCAGTAGAGTGGCCTAGGGTAATATTGTATTTGTGGAAAAATTCAATTATTTTCTTGGATTTGAATTTTGTTGCATTATCAGTGATTAACTTTTGAGGGCACCCAAATCTTGAAAGGATGTTTTTTTGTAGGAAGGAAATAATGACAGTATTAGTGGATTGTCTAGAAGGTATGGCTTCAATCCACTTGGTAAAATAATCAGTGGCTATCAAAATCCACTTATGTTGGCTTGAAGAGGGAGGGTGAAATTCACCAATGAAGTCTACACCATTGTTGAAATGGCACTTCAGTTGAAATAGGCTTTAAAGGGAGGGGAAATAATTTCTTCTTACCCTAAAAAATTTGGCACTTATGACATGAAGTAACATATTTTTTGACATTAGCAAACAAGGTAGGCCAGTAAAAACTAGCTCTCAGGATATTGTCAGCAATATATTTCCAGTATAAATGTCCTCCACAGTCACCTACATGAAATTCTTCAAGTATATTGTCAGCTTCTTCCTTTAGTAAACAATTTAGTAAAATCCCACTATGATCTCTCCAAAAAAGTACATTATCTAAGATACAAAATATTACTGCTTTAAGTTTTAAAAAGATAGCTTTGGTTCTTAACATCTAGGAGGAGATTGTAAGTTTTGGAGTACAAATATGATATTTGTATACTAAGGTGAGTGTGAAAATGCTTCACTAATCAATGGAGTCACAATCTCTTCCTGATCATCTACTTGATCAATGAAATTTATATCTAGGGCATTACAATTGGATTTAGCCATAAGTATGGCTAATCCTTGACCTTTAATCATCTTGGTGGGTTTTATCTCTATTTTATATCCTAAGATAGTGGCAATCCACTTACCTCTTCTTCCATCGAGGCCATCTTGAGTAAGAATGTCTTTAACTACGAAATTTGGGACATAGGAAAAATTATGTGAGTAGGGAGTATAAACTCTAAAGTCTTTAATGGCCTTAACCAAGGCTAAGGCTTGTTTTTCCATAATGTTGTACTTCAAAGGGGCATCTCTAAGGGCTTTACTGAAAAAATATATGGGTTATTCAAATCCTTGATCATTTTTTTGCAGTAAAACTGCAACAATTGTGTGTTCTGAAGCAAATGAAAAAATCATGAAGTCTTTCTTAAAATCAAAACTTATTAAGACTGGAGTTTTAGTTAAGGCTTCTTTGATAGAGTCAAATGATTGTTTAGCCACAAAAATTCATCTAAGAACTCAATCTTTTTTGAGCATGTTATTCAATTCTCTAATTATCTCAGCTAAATTAGATATGAATCTTCATAAAAAAAATTATCTTAACTAAAAAAGCTTGTAATTCTTTGATATTTCTTGGTGGGTTGATGTTCAGAAATGCTTCTATCCTAGCAGGATCTATCCTAATTCCTTCTTTTGAGATTATATGTCGAAGTAACTTACCTTATTCTAGTCCAGATAGACTTTTCTTAGGATTTAAAGAGATGCCATATTTCCTACATTTAATAAAAACTTGTCTCAAATGATCCAAGTGTTCATTATATGTTTTGGAAAAAACAATAATGTCATCTAAGTAAATAATTAAGAACTCATGTATTTCCTTTTCAAAGGCTATTTCCATAGGCCTTTGAAAGGTTTCTCCTACATTCATTAGTCCAGAGGGAATTTTTACATACATAAAAGTGCCTCAAGGAGTAGTAAATGTTGTTTTAGCTTGGTCTTCTTCTTGAACTAGGGTCTGGTTATATCCTGAAAAACCATCCAACAATGAGATCCTTGAAGAACCTACTACGCTTTGTAATATGTGGTCCATTTTGTGTAAAGGGTAATTATTCTTTAAAGATACTTTGTTAAGATTTCTAAAGTCAAAACAATCTAATTTCTCCTGTTTTCTTTCTTGTAGGAACTAGGTTTGAAACCCAATCAGAATATATGATTGGTGCAATGATCTCGGCATCATACATTCTTTTAAAAAAATTTCAATCAAAGGTTATAGCACAGGTTTAATCCTTCTCAACCTTTTTTTAAATGGCTTTTGATATTCTTTTATTGGAATTTTGTGTTGGATTATGTTTGTATCATAAGATTTTAAATCTTCATAACTCCAAGAAAACACATATTGATATTCCTTTAAAAGCTCAATATATTTACCCTTTTCTTGTTGAGGTAAAATTTTGGACAGTTTAATTATCTTTGGTTTTGATTATGTGCCAATGTTACACTCTTCTATGTCAGATCTTACTGGCTCCATTTTTTGTTTTCTAGCTACATCATTAGAGTCAAAAAGATCTTCTAAGGGCGTTAAACCTCTAGGTAAAAAATTATCCTTAAGATTCACTATATATGATTCATCTTCAACAATTTCTTCAATCTCTACTTTCTCTATGCTATCTATGTCAGCTTGACTAAATCTAGTGGGTTTATCAAACTTAATTTTATTTACATCTAAGTCATTTAAATCTACTTCACAATCCAAATCATGATTTTTTGTACAATCTATATCTATAATACAATTATGAAATTCTCCTTCGTTGTTCATAAACTTGCAAATTTGTTCATCCCGAGAAAAAATCTGTCAATACTTAAGATTATCTGGAATTATTGGCCTATGTTTGACTTCCGCAGTATATCTGTGATTATGTTGAAATGGTAAATTGCATATACTAGAAAAATTTTCAAGAGAATGAGCTTGTATATTCTGCTTTCTAGGTATAAAAAAAAACTTACATTCCAATAAATCATCAGTTAAGTCCATGAGAGTGTCTTTGTATCTACTTAGTCTAGGATTGTAAGCAGAATAAACTTCATTTACTTGTTTAATGATCAAATATGAATCTCCCATGATTAAAATTATTTTTCCTCCTGAGTTTATAATGATTTGGAGTCCTAGGATAAGGGATTCATACTTGGCCATATTGTTTGTAAATTTGAAATTTAGCCTGAAAGCATGACCTTCAGAATTATTGATCTCCATATTTGTTATCTAGAATCCTTCTCCTGCTCCTAATTTATTCACTGAACCATCAAAGTCTAAATGCCATTGAGATTCATGAAAAATGTTATCATTGTTTGGTTCTCTCTTTTTATCTACTAGTTCAGTTTGGATTTCATTTGTTACAGAGTTACAAAGGATGAAAGAATCAAGGTTAGTTGGTGTAGAGTAGATAGGATAATTTATAGATCTTTCAGCACTACTGACCATGTACTTCATTAATTTTTCCCTATATAACTTTTTAGGCTGGCCAAACACCGAGATAGTAGCATAAGACATGTCCAATTGCAGAGATCCCTGCAACTTTTCCCCCCATGAGTGAGAAAGCAACATACCATATTTTTGCGGGATATCAGCTACTACAATCTCCATTAATATACTCTTACCTGGGTATTGAACTAGTGTTACACACAAATCCTTAATTAAACCTAAGCATTTAACCTTACTGGAATCAAATGAAAATAAATCTTTGTATGGCCTTGTAATTTTTAGATTTAGAGTTTCCATGATGGCTTTTGGCATTATGTTATGGGAAGCTTCTGAATCTAGCTTTGTGTTATGTAGAATTTGATCATGAATAGTGAGACTAATATAAAATGGTAGAACTGCACCATCTACATGTTTTCCATTTACATCTGGGCCAAAAATAAACTCTGGTTGATCATCATTTAGATTTATGGAGTCTTCTCCATCATTCATATTTAATGTTTCAGTTATAGTTGATTTATATAATTCATTCTTTACCAATTCAGTCAAAGGAATTGGTATTTTAAGTTTTGCAATTTCTGATTGTATGTTGAATGCAAGTTGAGATTTACTGATTTGAATCAGTTCTTCTTTGGTAACTGTAGTTTGTATTGGTTTGTCTTAATTTTCTACAATTATTTTTTCATTTTCATTTGTTTTAGGATTCTCTGTTTGTGTTTCCTGTGTTTTACTACTTCTAAATTTCTTTTCAGGGATTGTTTGTGAAGCAGTAGATGTTCTTTCTCTCTTAGAATTTTCAGCAAATGTTTTTGAAGTAACAGTTTGAGGGTTTACTGCTTTAGGATCAACAGAAGGATTTTTGGGGTCTAAATTTGTTATTTTTATAGAATTAGAAGCTTTATCAATAGTATATTTTTGAGGATATTTTGCAACCTGAGAAACTTCATCATTAATGTCAACAATTTTAGGGCCTGATGCTTTCTTTGGACTAGAAATGTTTTGGGAGGAATTTTAGTTTTTCTTATTTTCCCTTGGGAGAATTTGCATAACTTTTGTTTTAGGGGCTTCTAATGTTTTCTGATTTTGATTTTGGGAAGGTTTCTTAGTATAAGACTCATTATTTTTCTTGTTTCTAAGGTTATACTAGTTGTGTATTTCATTTATTGCATAGTCATAACCTTGCTTGTAATCAAAGGATTCACTAGAATCTAATTTAAGCTATTGAAGTTCAAACAATTCCTGATCTTCCTGAGTTAGGAAAATAGTATTATTTTCATCTATTCCCATTAGATTAATAGTACCCTTATCATCATCATTATTATTCTGAGAAATTTCAACGTAGTTCTCTTGAAATGGTGGCCTGATGGTTTGGTCCGGGGATGTTTCTTTTCCTTTTCTAGAATTTATATTTTTTCTAAATTTGGGATTTCTAATCTGTTGTTGGTTATCCCATTGAGGTCTTCTCTCGATATTATCTAATCTATCAATCACTCTTTCTAAATTTTTATCTATAACATCCATTTTTGTGTCTGAATTTGCATTTTATTCTTTGATAGTAACTCTTCTTTCATTTCTAAGTCTAGCTTTTCTATCTAGGATGTTCACTTCTACACTTACCGCATCAGTTTTCATATTTTCTAATGCATCTACATCTCTTTCCCTTAATTGGTATACCATATTTGTGTCAAATCCATCAAAGGATTTCAGTAGAACGGAATAAGTAGTAGGTTTTATATTTGCAGGGATAGAATTATATACACTATTGTACCTGGTGCAATAATCTTGAACTGACTCATTTGTAGCTCTTTTTAAATTATCAAATTTAGACAAACTTTGGAGGGGGTTATTTTTCTTTTCCCATTTATTTAAAAAAAAGAGTAAAAAAGACAAAAAAATCAGTTACACTACCAGTGGCTAAATCTTTAAACCACTTCTTAACTGCTCCTGTTAAAGTTTGAGCAAAAAATCTAATTTGAACATCTGAATCATCAATTTCATAAATTTCAAAGAACTCTGACATCTTAGTAATGTATTGTTGAGCAGAATATTGATTAGTGCCATCAAACAATGGTATTTTGTTTTGATAGTCTTGTGGCATATCATGAAGTTGATGTCGTAGGACAAGGGGAGCATATCTAGCAGCCATAGCTTGGAGCTTAGCTTGACTAGGAGGTAAGGTTGAACTTCTTGGAGCTGTGCTGGAAATGATAGTAGATGAACTATAGATAGTATTTGAAGTGCTGGGAAATGAGGATGATGTTTTTAAGAAATCAAAAGGTGAACTAATGGATATAGTTGATAAAGTGATTGGTGGAAATAATATTATGGGTTGTAGAGGTAGTTTATGGATAAATGGATCTGTAGATGAGCTGGTAATAGAATTTATGAATGATGTAATAGCATAAAGAGATGAATCTCTAGCTGGAATTATTGTGGTATGTAATTGGGAAGCTGAAGGTCTGTTTGCATAAGTCAATAAATGAGCTAATTCAATAGCTTCATCAATATCCTTTAGAATAGTAACATTAATTTCCTGAACTTTGGTTTGATATTCAGCTTTCTTAGATCTAGAATTCACTGCAATACGTTTATGTTTTGCATTCAAAAATGAAAGAAAAGCAGGGTCTAAAAAAACAATTTTTAAATAATTTTTAGATTTACTTCTAAATAATGAATGCTCAAATTTCAGATCAAAATAAATATCTTGCAGACTTTCTAATTCAATGTGTAATGAAATGACTCTTATCAATGAGATTTAAGCCTCTAAATTTTCAGTTTTTTTTTCTTTTTACCAATTCGGTCTGGGTTATCTACTATGACAATAGGCTTAGGATCTAGGTTAGAGCTGGTATAGTAGGTTTTCCTAGAATCCAGAATTACTATTTTTCAATACCCAAAACCTATAAAAATAACCTTAAAGTAAAAGGATGATTTAAATGATTCTTTTAAGACTAATTTTATGATTGAGGACTAGTTATTTCCCCAGTATGGTCGACAGTAATGTCATCACTCCAGTAAATTTTTAAATTGTGGGATTTTGGTTTTTAGTCAAAGAATACTACAGGTAACCACAAACCTACTTCAAAATCTAGGATCTAGCCTTCCTAGGGTTTAGAGAGGGTTCTCTCTTTCAAGTTTAACTTTGTTTTAATTTTAAATATTAGGCTAGTTATTAAAGTGCAGATTTGGTTTTGTTTTGTTGGATTTGGTGGGAAAATTTCACATGGAGGGTAGATAGAGGGAAATCTACTTGTCCATTGGGCGATGGATTCTAAGTCAAGCTAAAAAAACTGGGATCAAGGCCTAAAAGGTTAAATGTCTGCAGGGCAAGGTAGATAACCATTGGATATCTTGGGAAAAATGGTTTTTAAGATGGTATGATCGGGATAAATGGAACTTAAGAATCCTTAAATCTGGAAAAGGGAAGTAGAGTATAGAGGTAAAACAGGAGAGGTAGCAATTAAGAATTCCCTGCACCAGAAATCAGAAGAAAACTAAGAAATGATAACTAGTTAAAAAAAGGGTGCTATTAACATGTCCTATAGTAATACTCCCAGCTATACATTCAGATTTAGAATTAAAACATAGATGTATGCATGAAACAAAAGAAGATAACAATGACAAGTTTAAGAGAGTACTTCACTCTAGATATCTTATCACAGGGATCTTGAAGTATGATGCCAAAAAGGTGATCCAGTTTGCTACTCAAATTCGAAATCCAAAGCCTTCAAGTCAAAAAAATATCTATAGTAATCTCCAGCAATTTTATTCCACACCAAAATACTTCAAAGAGTGAAGTATTTATATAAAATTTATTATAAAATATGCTAGATGACTTCTAGAAATAAACTTAGGAAAATTGTTATAGCATCATTTTTCACCCTCATGTGATTCATGATTGTCTCTTTGGCCTTGGGTACCCATTCCCACAGACTTGAACAAATTTCATAAAAACCAGTGTTAAAAATCCTATACGCGGGTATGCCCAGACTTTTCCGCGTGTATACGCTAGTCCATACACACTTTTCCGCGTATGCCATTAAAATCATTAAAAAATATATAAAATTACCTATTTTCGGGCTGGGTTGATGGTTACTCCAGTAGTTCAACCACCCCAACACGTGGCCAACTATTTCCAATTGATTGAAACTACTTTGAGGGAGTATAAAATCCCCTCACATGCATGGCCTAAGGGAGAGAGAAACTATAGATATTATAATCTATTGGAATCCCAATTCAAGTCTGATTTCCCGTGCCTCTTGCACTTTCCCAGATTTTTACAGGAAACCCTTGTTTCCTGGAGATGTTCATTAGTTTATATGTCATCTCGTGTGCACAAGTCTTGAAAGTATCCTAGCGAGGCAAGGGCGGGACGGATCCAGACGACGGTCTGTTCGAAGATTGTGGAAGGATTCAGGTGATCTCTCCACTTTTTATTACTGTACATGCTATTCATAATGAAGAAGAACCATCTTGTTCCTGAATTCACGTGTTAATATATGCTTGCATATGTGAAAAGATCGTTATTTAAGCATTTATTATTGTTTATATGATGTTTCACATGGATTACACTGACATTTAGGAGAATTATATGTTGTACAACTAGATTGCAGTGCATGTTCTTTCTTGATTTCCAGGTTGAAGAGGAATAAGGGTTGCTGGGGGTTTGGACCCCGCAGGATCTACATCAAACGTAGCATTACGGGTGAGTTCTACTATTGATGTTATATAGTTTTTAGCATACAAGTGTGGTTGTGTGAGTCCTTCTTGAATAGCATGCCCTGATCAGTGGAGGTTTTGACCCAAAAATTAAATATCTTACAATAATAATAGTGACAACTTGCTCAACAAATTAGAAAGTTGTCCTATTTTATTCAAAATAAACAGAAATTGTTTCAAGATAAGAAGTAGTTGGATGCTTATGTGTCCTCTCTACTGGATTTTTATATATTTCCAAAATCTAACTTGCCTTCACTGATACTCTTTCTCGCTGATACTCTTTCTCACTGATACTCTTTAACCTTTAGTAAATATGCCTTCTTGTTGTAAAAATCTATTTTGATTGTGAAATCATCAAACAAATTTTTTCTTCTTCGTGTGTTTGCCTTTCTTTCTTCATAAAAAATAAGTCAATGCTTGCCACTCCTCATTTTTAGGAATTCTAATATTCTTGAGTTTCCTAAAATTCTCATCAGCCTTAGTGTATCTGGAAAATGTGGGTTTGATGACAAACAAATGTTTGATTTCATACTGGAAATAAAAAAAAATCTTTAAAATTTTCAACAATACTTTTCCTGTGGGAATACCTTGGCATGTTCCCTTATCTTTTTGTCATAATCATTCTTAGGCATTAACTTGTCATTAATCACCATGATATCAGGAAGTCCCTTTTGTCTCAAATTGGTGAATTTAACTGTGAATCTAGTGAAAACAATGTTCATTCCTTCACATTTCTCTTCAAGCTGCCTCATTAGATTTATTTTAGTGGTTACATTCCTAATTTATAGGATAGTAGTTATCTTGTCATTTATTTTCAATTCTTCAAGTTGATGTCTATTCTTGTTGTTTAAGAAATTGATTAACCTAACAACCTGTTCTAGTTTATTTGCCAATTCTTCTTGTGTTTTTTGGATCTTTACCTGAGCTGCCAATAGTAACTCTCTCTGCTAAAAAATTACTTGAATTGATGGCTAGAATCATGAATGGCTTCAATTACAATATTCCATAAGTAATTTTTAATATATGATATTTGATCCTTGAGTGCTAACTCTTTTTGGAGCTTCTTTACCTCTTCACTCAATCTGTGAGAATTTTGCTCATGTATTTTAGCATCTATCTGAGCTACTTTGCTTGTTTTCTCAAGATTTTCAAATATCTTGGTCAATATATTGATTTCATTGGTCTTCAAGGATAACTCCTCAATTACCTTTACTAGTTGACTACTCTCATCCGTAGGTGGAAAAACTATTATAGAATATTCAGTTACTGAAGTAGTTGAAGAAGTCACTAGCACTACAGTGGCTAGTGGCTCTTTTGGTGCCAATTTCTCTCCTAAAGCAGATGGAACTTCTGCTGTGATGACTGGGATAACAATGGGAATGATTGGTTCCTTAACTGTCTCTTTTTATTGGACAACTTGGTCCATTTGTACTTCCATTTCCTTGATTTGAGCAGTGAGTTGAAGTATCAAAATCATCATTTCATCTTTCTCCTTTTGATCCTGTAAAACTTCCTTTGTTTTAGGACCAAGAGGAAGCTTTAGCTATTTCCTCGAGGCAACTATGTCCTCATTTTTCTTTTTAACCAATGCTTCAACTACTTTGATGTTTGTAGGATCACATCCTACCTACAATACTAAGTCTTCTAAGGCCTTTATCCTGAGATCCTTTGCATATAGTGAAGCTTTATCCATCTTCATTTGGTCCTGCATATTAGAAATATTATTTTGAAGTCTATGAGCACTCATAGCTTTTTTTGTCACTGTGGAATAGAGCATCTCTGATGTTTTCCTGTGAAATTCAATCTGATCCAACTCATGGATTTTATCTATGGCTTCTTCCATATCAACCTTTTTATAATCAACCAATATCCTTGGAACTTGTACAGAGGGCTGTAAAACTGACATAATTAATTTTTTAGTTGAATAATCAAAGGCTGATAAGAATCTATTTTTATTACCTGGCTTTTGCTTTAAAAAATGAGAATATATTTAAGTTTTAATTTCCTCATTCTTCAATTTGATTTGCTTGTATTTTTCCTTGGTATCTAAGTCCTTCTCCTAAGCTGAATGTGAGGAGGAAGCCTCCATACTTTGTTGCCTTTCCATTATCTATGCATCTTAATTATTTGATTGTTCTTGATTTTTATTTGGCTCACTGATGATTACAGTGGCTACATTAGTCTCTGTGTATGTAGTGTTGGTATTCAAAGGCTATGTATCTTCAGCATCTATTGTTAATTTACATTTAGCTGCTGTATCCAATTTTGGCCTCTTATTGAAAATGATTTTAAACTTTGTCTCAGTGGTAGTCTCTGCAATATAATCTCCTTCTCTGATTCTTTTAGTGGATGTTTCTGGATGTTTGGCAACTTCCAAAGGGTGACTAGTATTCCTTTGGTTTACTACCTCTGTCAAAGTATTTTCAACCCACTCAGTCTGATTAGCAAATATCTCTACATCTAGCTTTGACTCATGGATAAAGGGTGTTAATTTAGATTTTACCCTTAGTTTACTTAAGATCCCTTATGGATCATAATTCGATGGGAAGCTTTTTTCTAATTTGTATTCCAGTAATTGACTTTCTTATTCCCTTTTTGCTTCTCCTTGATTACATATGAAAGGCCCAATTTTATTTTTGAGTTTAAATTGGGTCTTTTTCTTGTCTGCCATAAAATTAATTGAATATGAAGTCAGGATCTTCATAATGTACTTTAAGGCAAATATTCTCATAGATGGATGCTTAGGTAACTTGTAGCACAACAAGTTAGAACCAAAAAATTTGATTTCAGTTAATTCCTTATATAAATACTAATCTCCTACCTTTCTTTGTTCTGATAGCTGCAAAATTCTCTTCATTTCCTTATTGATTCTAGGTTACTCTGCTTTTGTCAAGATGGTGGTCAACTGGTGCACAAACAACTCTGCAAACTCTAAATAACTGAATTTTGTGCATTATTTTCTAAGTATAGATGTCTAGAAGACAGTTGATAGAGGTTTTCCTTCTATATCCAACTTCTGAAGTGAAATTGGAAAGCTCTCTGATTGGAAAAATAGAAACAAATGGAAAAGATAGGACGTATATCTGAATACCCCTTCTAGCTGCAAATTAGACAATTGATAGTGAATGGTATTAGCTATAAAACCAGCATAATCAAATATAACTGAGGGTGATTGTCCTGGAGAAAATTTAGAAAAAAATCCTAATATTGACTCATCAGTATGTTCATCGGTGAAATACCCAAGTATGAAGGAAATCATGGAGATAACATGCCTTGAACCTTCAGGGAACTTGGCAGTTGAATATGGAGGGTTTAATTTTGGAATTTGAACATGCAGAGGCATGAAAGTCTGGAAGATCATAAACCTTTTAGGAAATTCTAAGTTAATGTATAACTTAGTGAGGGCTTCAATAGATAATGGTACTTCTTGAGGGTCTGGTTGAAGCTGCAACATTTGGTTTATAGACTCTGTTGTAATTGTAAATAGGACCTCTTTGTTTGCATTGAAAATAGCTCTTTGTTTATGAATCTAGTACTGGTGAGATAGTCTAATAATTTCTTGATAATGATGAGTCAGGGGAACTACATATTTGGGAAAATTGAATTCCCATATGTGAACATCTTATTGATCATCTAGGGAATTTTCAAAACACCAGTTCTGTATATATAACAAATTGAACTCAACTATAGGATCAGTTATTTTTTAGTCAATGTCTGCTAAAGGAATATGCTCAATATCAACAACTGGGGGCTGCAATGGGTTGACTACAATGGTAGTATTTGGAGTCATGGAAGGAGTAACTTTAGGAGTTTTTGAACCTGCAGATTTGTTTCCACTTTATTTTTTAGGAATTTTTATTGGCTTCTACAAGTTTAAACTATTTTCAGAGGAAATTTTATTATAACAGAGGCTTTTTAGGTAATTTCAGCAAAAGTGAATGTATTTTTGAAATTTATGCTCATTTGGGTCTCTCAAATTATGTTCTGATGCTAAAAACTAGTCTAAAACAAAAAACAAGGGTTTTCTGAGTCTTTTGACTGCAAATTGGGCTAAAAATTTGATGAAAATTTTTTAGAAGATATAGGGCACCTGCAGAGGATTTCTGGTCTTTTAAAGCTTGAAATTGATAAAAAACTGTAAGTATTTGATAAATTTCCTTGAAAATGGTGCGCAATGGATTCTAGTTTTCCTGGAAAAATTTTGCCAGGGTTTTGCCTGTTTTTGGGACTTTTGGGAAATTCAATTTGATTAATTTCTTAATATTAGGACACTTTTCTCTCTTTTAAAAGGTTTTTGAATTGAGTTATAGGTTAAATTATTAGAAAATACCTATTTTGACGTAGGTATAGGTTTTAACAGGGTATAATTCACTCTTCTGGTCGAATTGATTTCTTCAGAGGTTGAACTGGATCGATATAGCTGCTTTGCAATCTTTTACAGGTTTCTTGGGAAAAGGTTTGTAGCCATTTGGTGTAAAGATGGCGGAAAATGGCTATCGGAGGCTTTGCGCAGGTTTATACAGTCGGGAGGGAAAAACAAAGGTTAAACATGACATATGAATGGAAAAATGCATATACAAAGGTTTAATTAAACAATTGATCGTATTAACCTGCTGCATTAATTACAGGTCGCATCAGGCGAAAAGTAGTTTTGAATTTACACAGATGCATAAAACTGGCAGTTTATCACGTTGAGTTTTAGTGGTACATGGTTTTATTGAAAACCCACGGGATCCAACCCTAAGAGGCCACGTGGAAGGGAGGGTTCAATGCGAAACCGGTCATTTCGCATGGGTTTTTCAATCTAGAGGTCGGGCATGTAATCTATGCGATATCGCTCCTGAATCGTTCGATTTGAGAAATGAATGTGAAGGGCTAAGATCAGTTTGAGAGCTGCATCGGGATAGAAAGGTGGGACCGGGTTTAATAACATGCAGCAGAAGTGTTAGAAAACTTTATAATATGGCTAAGGTTTAAATGTTTAAAAAATGTATGCAATGGTTTTGTTATATACAACGGTGGGATAAATGGTTTAAACATTATAATATTGTTTAATAAAATATACAAAGGCGCATTTAAACAAGGTTTTTTCAACCTTATCCACGGATATATATAAATGGCGGGTTAGGACTGTTTGATTTTAAAACATTTGGAAAATGTTTAAAATATGAGGGCGCATTTAATTATATTATATAGTTTTTTAACTATTTTGATAGTTTAAAAAACTATAGGGGTGGGATAAAACAAGTAAAGATAATCTTTTTAGACCAAAAGGTTTTATATCTTGGGTTTTTCATTTATGCACATGGGATAATAAACTTTGGTCAAAAGCTTATAATAGTGGGTTTTTTGGGGTATTATTGAATATAAGGGAATTAATAATTAGGAAAGGGTATCTCTTTAGGGATTTAATAAAATATGTTAAAAGTTAATATGAGAGGGGAATGAAATGTAAAACAAGGTACACATTATCTCTTGGTAAAAAATAATAATCAAGCTTTTGCTCATTTTTATATTTCTTTCAATAATACTTTAGGATAAGTGTGACTTTGTGGGTTTTTATGAATGCTTGTGAAGGGATGAAGTTAATTATTGTAGGGCTACAATTTTACTAAGTAATAGAGTGTTTTTACTTAGGGAAAAAGGGGTTTTAATATATGAATGAAGGGTAAATGATGATAAATGAGGATTTAGCATAAGAACTCAATATTTTCAGCTAACCAGTCATAGAGCCTTGGGTCCGGTCCTAAAAAAATTCAGAGAAATGCTCTGAGGATTTTTGAATAATAGCTTAGAATACTAAACACTCATGGCGGAGGGGAAATTAGTGATTTTTCCCAATGATGTATTATTTACATGATTTCTCCACTACTTTCTACCTACCCAATCTTGTATTTCTAACAATTTTTCTTCATTTTGCAGGTGCATTTAGACTTTCAACCTTAAAACATTTTCTTTCAAGGCATAAAACTAATCTAAATCTACCTTATTTCATATGAGGGTTTAGATTAAACTGTTGAGCTCCTCATTATTATCTACCTATCTACTGATTTTTCATGTTTAAACTGTTTGAAAAATCTTTATTCACTATGTAAAAGATGAAATTGAAAGCATGAAGAGTTAATATTAAGTTATTTTAACTGATCATGGATTATGGCATTTATTGACACTCTGCACATAATCATTTATTATTTGCAGTAAAAGTAAAAGTACTGGCATTTTATCTTGCTCACTTTCAGGTTTTATTTCTTTACTTTTGGGGTTTATATTTTTCTAAGTCCTTCGGTCTTTCTTGTAGGACTTTTTACCCTCTTTTTGATTTTGTATTATTTTTCATTTTTTCAAAATATGGGAAAACAACTTGAAGAAAGAAAGGTATGTACATATTTACAAGACTTATCAAAGTCAATTCAAAATTTTATGAACCCTATTATTATAGGACCCTAACAAGAGGAAAACTGTAACATTTGCATCTCTTGCTTAAGGGGGATAACCACCACCGCTTAAAACCTCTTGTGAAAACAGAAACCATCGTGAATGAATGAAGTTAAACATTAGTACTGATTGAGATAGAGTCTCTAGGGACTAGAAATGACACAATTAGAGTTGTTGGGATCTATGGTAGATTGTTGTGGGAGTTAGATCCAGAAACATTTCTTCTTCTTGTTCTATATGGAGATGGGTTTTTTCCATTGAACTTGGAGACATCGCAACCCAATTAACCTTATTTTTTGAATCACATATTACAGGGATCCTTTTTTTGTGTCACTGTTGGTATTTATCTTCTTGGTATGTGCCACTGTGATCATTGTGTTTATTATTTTACCTTTTATTAATACTTCAAAGTTATCATCTTCTACTTCCCTTTTCCTGTTATTTGTTTCAGTTGCCTACCAATTCCTAGGCCCTTTACATATAATACTTCCTATTACTAAAGTGGATACTAATGTGCACAAAAAAAATTAAAAGAAAAAGAACAAAAACAAGCCCCACTTGTTGTGTTGTACGTGGATTTATCATATCAAACTAGACAAAAAATATTCAAGTCAACGGTTCAAACCGGTTTTTTCCTCAAAACGGTCAGACCAATATCAACCAGCTGGTCTGTTTTGGCCCTTATAACACTGTCCCATACACACCTTATGACCAAAAGGCCATGGCCTGATAGGTCAGCCACACCAAATCAATATGATAGGTCATGAAAGTAACATTGTGGTGGAACTGATAAACAACAATCTCTCAGGCCACAACCACTCATCAACCATTGGAAGATTTATTCATCTACCCCTGCCAACTATAACAAGCTCACTGACGAATTACATAACAATTTAAGAAAAAAGGAAAATTCTATGTAGAGGAATTAGGTAACAATGTAAGTACAAATGGAAAATTTTAGTTGATAGGATACATAATTGAAAAAGATTTGACTATAAAAAGGTAAATCAACATTCCATCTAAAGTAAAAGGGAGAACCTAGGGATTTAATTACTTGCCTTTAAACAAATTGGACAATATTTTCCTTTTATAAAAATCCTACCACAAGCATCACATGAAGTATATCCAAAAAACCACCTTCAAAAGTTGAATAGATACAAGTTTAGAGTCACTGCATGATTGTCTAAATTTTGAGTAATAAAACTCCAAACTATAACAAGTAGACCGAATTTTCATTGCATGTGACAATGCATATTCATTATAACAAAATAAGTGATATATAAGATGAGGTAGCCTTGCATATACACACCATATATTATAGAAGGAACTAAACAAATGATAAAAAATTCTTGGCATCATGCTATAACATATCATGTCTACCTCACTGTCTCCTTTGTCATACCATAAAATATTTGAATGTAAGAAACACCATCTTAGGAAAATTTAGATAGGATCAAATAGTACTTCACTAGTCAAGACTGTTGCCTTTAAAAAATGGCTCTGGCCTTCCTTATTGAACCTTGATCCACCTCTTATGGTACCATGAAAATCTAAACCATCATGGATACTATAATTGGTTGTTATCCAAAATGTAAAATCATTGTAAACGTACATGGATATCAAAATTTATTTGTGGATATAGGCTCATACACATAATTTCAATCTTCACTATGCCAAATTCACCAACAAATATTACTAAAACAGCATGATGTCCCAAATTTTAAGATGATATTTACCATAAGCACCATCAAAGAATACAAAAAAATCAATAAGGAAGTGAGCACTGCCAACATCAATAAGTTACCAAGATTATTATGATTTTTTTCTAATAACATCGTCAGATTGTTAATTTTTTTGGTTGAACTAATCCCATGATGGCAGAAACTGGCAAGGAGATACCAATCACTAGCACCAGTGAGTTCATCTTCAATCTCCTCATATTCACCCTTAAAATCATAAACCAACCTAATCAATTTGAAAATTTTATTTGGAACACATAATCACATGCAGGCTAGCAAGCAATTATCGTTGCATTTGAAGCATAAAAACTTCCTTTGGTACTCCGCTAGTTCAACAGGTTTAAATTTAATTTGATTTATAATAATCTCTCTCCTTGTTGGGATAGTGGAAATGGAAGCTGCAAAAATAGGCTATAAGGATTGCTCAGTAGTGAACAAGGACCTCCAACTGAACTCTACCCATTTGTGTCAGCATTGCCCCAGTAACTCATAGAAAAGACACTAACACTCACTAGAATTTCAATATTTTGTGGCACATGAAATTAAGTCAATTTCATCATAAAATAAATCCAGGAACAAAGTGACATGAAGAGGAATTATACTGCATCATAATGGTTGCTTCCCAGATGTCCAAATGCATGTTGTGCCACAATTCCTACACGATTCCTTTCAAATGCAACATAATCAAATAATATCTTTAGGAAATCCTTCTTTATATTGTTTGAAGGAAATTTTCAAGGTTTTGAATACATATCTACAGTCAAATCTTCAAAGTACCTTTGTTGAATACAATAATTCTAGCCAGGAGAAGTTAACTAAGTTGGTAAGAGAAAGGTATTGTCTTAGCTCCCATGGGGACCCAAATCTCACAAAAGTGGCCAGTTTTCCCCTACTATTTATCTCTTTCTCTTCAAGTCAGTTTTACTATAATAATCTTGGGTCTTTCATCCATATTTTCATTCCTGTCTAAGAAACTTTTCTTCTGATTTTTGTGCATGGCTTTTATGTCTTTCTATTTCAAAATTGTATTGTTTGAGAGTAATTTGTATTTTCTTGTTGTCATGAAAACATTTTCATATATATGTTGATTATTCTAGAGATTTTTTATCTTCAACAGGAAAATATACATTCTACTACATTTGCTTGGATAATAAGTACAAGATGGTGGGAGGGGAGTGTTCCAGTCAATAAGGAAGATGTTATATTGGTTGGTATTTTTTCACCTTTTTACTTGGGGGTTTTATTTACATAAACATGTACTTCATTATCTATGTATATCTGAATGATACATAGGGACTAATTTCATTTTCGTTTGTTAAAATTTGTGGTTAATGCGCATATTTAAAGGATAAGGATTACATTTATTAATGCAGATGGATTTCTTCCCAACCTTTCATTTTTAAAATTAAATCTGGGTCTAGAGCCCTTTCAAATGGCTTATGTGTCAATCTGCTCCTTACTTATTTCTTTGTGTTTCTAAAGAATTAAAAATTCTAATATCTATTTGCATTGTTAGAGTATTGGCTACAAGGTTTAGGCCCAAAGTCAGAGTAGTTCTACACTTTGTAAACCTAAGCACTCTTACTGCAAATAAAATTACGCTCCTTCTTTATAATTGTGTTCATATAAACTTCCTTTTAAATTATATTTTCTAGTTCTCCTATTTCTAATTTTTCTTTCTTTATTTTACCTGTCTTAACTTTGACTTATGTTAGGTTAATTTGTTTCTTTCATTCATCATTAAAAAAAATTGTCTTCCAATTATTCCTTAGCCAAAATATGCTTGTTCCTATGTCAGAGCCACATTAAATTTGTCTCTTTCCCTATGATTCAAACACACCAGCATCAAATCTCATTTTAAATAATTTCGCTTCTAAGTTTTTGCAAGTTCAACTCACTCGTACTCTAGCATCACGGAATTTTTTTCCAGACCAAGCTTTATGATTTTGTTTTTTTCTAACAAGCTATTCACTGTGTTATTTTGGGCTTATTAGCATGTCATGACAATTTCTTTGTAAGATGCTTCTATTTGATGTTCTTTTGGGACTGCAATTATATACATGTGAGTCATTTCTTCTTTCTTTACTTTTGCAAGACAAAACTAGGTAAAGTTGGAAGTCAATTGGAGTAATTTTAAGCCTTTATTGGCTATGGTGTGCCAGTCAAATCTACTGGAGAAGTCCACATCAACCACTTGTTGGTGAAGAAGTTGACCTTGGATTACTTGTATTTATCACCATTTATTTCTTTCTTCTATATTTCTTCTACATCGTAGCTATTCACCCTAATTATTCTTCATTGTTAAATGATGAATTTCCATTATGAAATTGAAACTTAGTCTTAATGAGATTTGGATTTGACACCTGATTGCTGACTCAAGAATCAAGGAAAATCATATTTATCTAAGGGTGCCATGCCTAGATGCTATCAAAAGGACCTCTCTTCCATTTCAGTTTCGTGTGATATTTTTATGGGAACTATTTGGTTCTCTTATTTCCTCAATTTCACCACACAATTAGCAAATTGCATTCTACAAGGAAAGCCACAAGGTACTGATCTTGTGCATTGTCTTGGAATTATCAATGACCTTTGAAGTCCTTTTGGAATGGCTAGGTAGTTTTGGATGGATGATAAAAGTTGGTCAAATTGGTGAACTTTTCGTAGCTTGATCCCAGAAATGTAATGTTTGTGTTGGTTCAATTTTCATCAAGTTTGATTATACAGTCATACCATTGCTTGATTCACTCACAGTAATTTTATTTAATATCATTTGAAATCAATTTTTATAATTATTTTTCTTGGTTGTAAATCTCAACTAGTTTGTAGATTCAAGAAGAAGATATGATCTCGATGGTTTGATAAACATTGGTTAGATGGATGAAGTGTCTTATCCTATATTTGAAATCTTTTCTTGTTTAAATAATTTAATAAATTGTTGAGTTTGTGTAGCAGTAGCTATGTACCCATAATTAAAGGAATACTTATCAAGTTATTACGATGTGGTTAGATCATAACTTATATACCAAATTATGAATCATGGCACATTCTTGGGTCTTGGAAAGAAAAAAAGTTTAAGAAAGAATAAGAGATGATTTTTAAAAAAATTATAATTAATTGAAATGTTCATTCAATCTAGGGAAATTAATTTGACTTGTACTTAAATTAAAATAAATGATGGAGAATTCCTTGGGACTATTAAGAAGATTATGCAATCGATATGTGTCCTCTAATCCATTTTAGAACATGGATGTTAGATAAACGTAAGGTCATATTATTTTTTTCTTTTTTCAAATAAATGCTTCTTATATTAACACATATTACAACCCAACATACAACTACCTAAAAGAATGAAAAGGTCCTTTGGAAGGATAGAGCTTTAGAATTACAATATTTAACATAATTTTTAAGAACACCCTTGGATATAATCCTAGTTTTAAATTCAACATAGAACATGTTATCCTCCTATATTCTACAGATTCACTAAGTGACTATGGATTTATTACAATCAGTTAAAGATAAAATTCTTTTCCTATCAGCTATCTTTATATATCTCATTGCCTTCATTATCATCATAAATCATTTTTCACTATATTCCATCTCTAACTTCCCGAAATCACCTTGATGCTCTTAAAAGACTCATTTTGGTCTTGTTTATCTCATTTCCATTCTCTCTCCCTACCTAAAGTCTCATTCACACATTTCATACACAAGAAAACCACGTTCCTCTCTAAAAACCCTTCAAAAGTCTCCCTTCACCATTTCTCCTTATATACACTAAAACAATGTAAAAACTACTTTTTACATTGTTTTTAAGTCTAAATATTAAAATTTTGGGACCCATATTTATATTAAAAACTCCATTTTATTTGGATATAGAGCCTGAACCTCTATTTTATATATTGAAAAACTATGTTTTAAATATTAAAACCCGAACCCTTCTATACATATTAATGCCCCCTGCCTTAATATTTTCTAACCTTGCTTCTATTTTTTAGCCCAGACTCCTTTTATTAAAGCTCCTGCCCGCATGACCCTAACTCTACACCCATATAATCCTTCCCTTTCCTTTGAATAAGCACCTCCTCTTTCTTAAAACGCCTAGGCCCGACCTATTCACCTGCCCAGCACTTCTAAAACTCCCGACCACTGTTGATCTATCTTCCCTCAGATCTAATGACTCGTAACCCTTATCGCACATTTATCTGTGTTGGGGTTAGCGTTTCTAAAATGTGTGATATAAGCAGTTTTAACGCTTGTACCATCCGCCACGTGGCGCTCGGTGTATGGAATCGTACGCTCCCCTCCAAAACCATTACCACCCCTCCATCTATGCGAAAACCACCTTCTGCTCCCAAAAACTGCCCCCACCTCTTCGCGTAATAAATCAATACCGCCATATTAGTTAAAATGATCTAGAGCCCCGTGGCTCTGTGATGAAGCATAATCCGCCATTCCCCGCCACTGCAAATGCTCCAAAAGCCCATAAAATCCTAAAAACACGCACAAAAAGCCTTCCCTGCATGATTTAAAGATTATTTTTTTGGTTTTATGTGTAGGTTTAATGGAGGAAACACGAAAAAATCATTTCCAAAGGTCCAAAATATTTTTAATGAATTTATGGGTGGTTATCCAAAGGTTTATTTTATTTTAAAGGGACCAAAGGAAAAATATCAAGCTTAAATCACTGATGAATCATGATCCTAGGTGGTTATTAAAACCCTCCAATAGCAAAAGAATGCCTCCCTGCACAGAAAACAAAGAAAAAAGGCACAGTGAGAAGAAAGCACAGTCAAAGGACTTTGACAAAGCAGTAAATATTAAAGGGCTAATCACAGATCAAAGGAGAAATTAAAAGGATTAGTCATGAAACAGAGTTAAGGGCATAAGCACAAGAAGATGAAAGTCAAGTCAAGGAACATAGATGAATATAGAAGAATAAAAATAATTAAAGGACGGAGAGGCAAAGATAAAATAGTTAGGTAGGAAGTTAAAAGATAAATCAAGTTTAAATGCCTAAAAGAAAGTTTGAAGGCTAAAACAGAGGCAGATATACACAAAAGAAGATTTGCATGACTCAACCTAAGGCATGTACTTTTTCAAAAACACATTTTTCCACCTACAACATGTTTTCTTTCAATAAAACATCAGCAGTTATTACAAATAGTCACAGATATTTTTCATCTACCCAACAGTTATTGTAAAAGTTATTAAAAAAGACTCAAAGTCAAATATTTCCTAGAATTAGCTCAGAAGTTAAGTTAGGAGTTATTATTTTATAGAAACACTCTCAGATATTTTGCATTGGGCCTTGCATAATATAAAAGGTCAAAAACCCATTAACTCTGTAAAAAATACACATCTGAAACCCTAGCTTAAGATCACCTCCTCATTTTGCAGATAAATACTGCATGTAAGCTTCACTTTTAGTGTTGGTTGGTTAGTTGACTGGTTTTCTGTTGCTGAGCTAGTTGAGGACTGCTAGGCTAGATTTGAGAAAGCTCTGAGTTATAGAGGTCTTTTGTAGTTGAGTAATGTAACTGTTTTGAACATCAATAATACAAGCACATTCACAGGATTCTTGAGCTATGTTAATGGTGAAGTTTTCAATCTTTTTCAATGTTTTCCTTCTAGTTTCCATTCTGCCCATTATTTCTCTGATAAAGAAACAAACAGTTTAGATTAGGATCTGCTATCTTGGCACCCTATTTCTATCTACATTATTTATGCTAATGTTTTCCTCTACAAGGTCTGATTGGATAATTCTTAATTGCTTGCAGTTCCATCTATTCCACTGATTTGAAAGTTTTTCTTGAAAATGTGAGAAATTTGAATAACTAATATATTATTCACCAAGATTCTCCTAATCACACACTATTTTAGCTTCATGCATAATACAGAATCTCTTCTACCATTGATCATCACATGCGGAAATAAAATCAATTGAATGCATACATTAAAACCACAAACAATCACACATATGAACACAATATTTAATGGGAAAGCTTAAAGCTGAAAACCCCAAATATCTGTATATTATATGTCATGGATATCATGTAACAATCATAGTACAAAAGCTCCTCACAAGCTCTCATGCACACCCTCAATTGCTACACACTATCAAGCTAGATCTAGCAAAACACATACTCCAATCTTTTGCCACTTGATAGCCAGCCTCTATTGTGTAATCAATGCTATGGGATGGCTCATTAAATAACATAAACCACCTGGCTTGTACTGCGCAATCCTCATGGGCTTCTCCACCTATCTGTGTGTTGCAAATAGCAACAGTATAGTCACAACTGATAGTTAACCTGCTCTTTCACCTATTTCTGCACTGGTCTCCACTGAAACTGTCCATGCACTGAAGTTAGCTGATGCATTCTTTAGTTGATTAATGAGTTTATAATTAGTGAATTAATTAATAATTAATTCACACCACTCTCACTAATTGTATCAATTAGTTAAACTGAATACAAATAGCTCAACTATGTATAGATTAGTTAAACTGAATACAACTCCACTAACTTCCTCAATCAACTCCACCAAACTCTGTCACATGAGTTCTAACTGAAGTATCCATGCAATAGCTCCACTTAACCCTCGGGAATAGCGTAATTCCTTCTGTCAGCTCCTGTGCCACATCTGTGCACTTAACTGAAGTGCTCCAAGAGAATAAGATAATGTTTATAGTCCAAATATTATTAAGAGCTAATAATATTCGACATATCTATTTTTAGACTAGCAATCTAAAAATAGATTCTGCCCAATATGTCTAAAAATAGAAGTCCATCTATTTTTTCCGACTTAACCAACCATCCACAAATAGCATCCTGCAACTCATAGAACATGATCCATATGTCTAAAAATAGACATAGTCTAAAAATAGACTTTGCGCCAAAAATAGCCTGCGGGCCCACTTAGTGAAGGCGACTTCTTTCCACTAATCTCATCATCTTGTTGCAATCTCAACACTCCCTCTCAACAAGATAAGGATTATATGCCACCCCTATCCTGCCTCTGTGGTATTCGAATTTGCTCCTGGTGAGCGCCTTCGTCAAGATATCAGCATCCTGATCCTCCGTGGGAATGTATGAAAGTAACATGATCTTCCGCTGCACACAATCTCTGATATGATGATACCGAATGTCAATGTGTTTAGATCTATCATGAAATACTGGATTAACCGAGAGTTTGATGCAACTCTGATTATCACAATAAATCATAGTAGGATCTAAGTGTGAACCGAACAACTCGACCAGGATCTTCCTCATCCATATAGCCTCGCATGTAGCCAAACTCGCTGCCATATACTCGGCCTCTGCTGAACTGAGTGCCACGGATCTCTGCTTCCTGTTGTACCAAGAAACTGTTGTCGACCCAATACTGAAAATCCCTCCAGATGTGCTCTTTCTGTCCATTGGGCTCCCTGCCCAATCTGCATCCGTGAAGCCACACAACTTCACCTCATCCGACTGTCTATACCATAATCCATATCCCGATGTGCCTCTGAGATATCTCAATACATGCTTGCCTGCCTTCCAAAAGAGCTTGGTAGGCTTAACCATAGCTTGTGAAAGCTGGTTAACAGTGTAGCATATGTCAGGTCGTGTATTGACAAGATACATAAGCGACCCCACCAACTGTCGGTAAACAGTGACATCCACTACCTCTTCCAATGTAGCATCATCTTTCCTCCAACCACCAGGAAGAGGAGTATCAACGACTTGCAGCGATGCATGTTGAACTTCTCAGTCTCTCCCAGGAACATACTTGCACGAGAAACAAACAGTCCATCACTGCAATGCCAAATTTCCAATCCCAGGAAATAATGAAGGAGGCCCAAGTCCTTCATCTCAAACTCCTTTGCAAGATCGGCCTTGCATGAGTGTATCAACAGTTCATCACCTGTCAAAATCAAATCATCTACATAAAGTACAATGATCAGCAACTTACCCTCCACCACAATCTGGTATAGGTTAGGATCCGCCTCACTCTTGGAGAATCCAAGTCCAGTGAAATAATTGTCTATCCATGTGTACCAAGCACGAGGTGCTTGTTTCAACCCATACAGCGCTCTCTTGAGCCTGCACACATGCGACTCGCTGCTGAAGATCTCAAAACCTTCAGGCTGCTCTATGTACACCTCCTCCTCAATGACTCCGTTGAGGAACACAGTCTTCATATCCATCTTATGAATGTGCCACCCCATCTGCACTGAGAGAGCAAGAATCGTCCGTATGGAAGAATACCTTGCGACAGGTGAAAAGGTCTCCTCATAATCGATCCCCTCTATATGTGAAAAACCTCGGGCAACAATTATTGCCTTGTACTTATCCACACTCCCGTCAGCTGCCTGCTTCAATTTGTAGATCCATCTCGAACCCACCACTGATTTCCCCTCCAGCCTTGGGACAATCTCCCATGCACTGTTTCTGACAATCGAATCATACTCTTCCACCATGGCATCTACCCATGCGGGATCCTCCACAGCTTCCTCGAAAGAGGATGGCTCCGTCACGATACACTTGCTCATAAGAGCCATGTATCCAGTATACCGGTCAGGTGACTGTCTCTGTCTGCGCTGTGATGTAGGTGCTCCTACAACCTTCTCTGCATCTTGAGCCAATCGCTCAGCTTCTGTAGTGCGCTTCCGCCCTCTGATGGTTGGCGCTGCCTGAGTGGTATCTTCCACTCCATGAACCTCATCTTGTGGCTGATCCACATCCTGAGACTCATCCTTAGGAACTAATAGCTCCTCATCTGCATGCAAGTGTGGCTCCCTCTCAAGCGAACACTTCATGGCTTTCTCCTCCTGAAATTTGATATCCCGTCGCACAAAAATCTTGCGACTGTCTGGAAAATACACACGATAGTTGTGGGGCATATCAGTGTACCCCAAAAATATCCCAACCTCCGCAGTCGGCTCCAGCTTCTTCCTGGCATCCTTCGTCACATGAATGTAAACAGGTGAACCAAAAATCCTCAAATGGGAAATATCAGGCCTCTTACCAAAAAATGCCTCCTCGGGTGTACTCATGCCAAGTATCCTGTGAGGACAACGGTTCTGCACATATACTGCAGTATTGCATGCCTCAGCCCACAAGTGTATGGGAAGGCCTTGATCATGCAACATCGCCCATGCAGCACCCACGATCATTATGTTCTTTCACTCAACAACCCCATTCTGTTGTGGGTTATGAGGTGCTATGAGCTCTCTTTGAATTCCTTCTGCACTGTAAAATTCCTTGAATTCGCTAGAGATGAATTCACCACCATTGTCGCTCCTAAGAGCCTTCACCTGCTTCCCCAATTATTTCTCAACCAAAGGCTCTCGAATCGACATAACTTTGAGTATGTCTTGCTCTTCCTCTCGCATGAAGAAGATCCATGGATCCAAGATTACAAGAAGAGGTTTTGTACTGGAGTAATGTAATTGTTTTGAACATTAGTAATACAAGCACGTTCACAGGATTCTTGAGCTATGTTAATGATGGATTTTTCCTTCTTTTTCAATGTTTTCCTTCTATTTTCCATTTTTTCCATTATTTCTCTTATAAAGAAACAAAATGTTTAGATTAGGATCTGCTGTCTTGGCACCCTATTTCTCTATGAATTCTTTATCTTAGTTTTTTCCTCTACAAGGTATGATTGGAGAATTCTTAATTTCCCTCTGGTTCCACCTAGCTTGTTGTCTTGAAAATTATTTAATATAGTCAAGCCAAAGAAGTCTATGGTAAGCCCTCTCCTTTGGTGTAGCTTGAAACATTGTTTTTCAGACCTTTCTTTGAAGTATAATTAGTAGAGTCTAAATGAAGGAAGTCTATGGTATGACCTATCCTCTGGTCTGCCTAAAACTATTTCTTTGAAGGTCTTTAGAGTGTTTAGTTAAATAATATAGGTTTATCATTCTCTTTAGCTGCACTCACTATTATCTTAATTTTTTCTTTCCATGAAAGAAATTCTATGATTATTGGATTATTGTCTTAAAGGTTTTATTATTAAAGTCTGTCCAAAGAAGTCTATGGTATGTCGTGTCCTTTGGTTTTTCTTAAACAGTTACCTAAAAGGCTTTCCTTTTTTCCTTCACAACTTATTTCCTTTTCATATGTCATCTAATCTAAGAGATCCACTTGATATAGTTAGCTTGCCCTATGAAAACCCTTGCAAATTTGATGAAAAATTAAATCCTTTTATGACTCCATATCCCAATGGATTAATGTTTCTCATGGTCTATCTATTATGCTGAAACACTTCCCCAATTAATCAAACCATTATATTTATAAACCTACCAATCAATCAATCAAAACAAACAAGTCCTTAGAACTTCATAACTAGCCTAATATCACAAAAAAAAGCACAAAGACATATCATATACAAACAATTATATAGAGAGATCCCTCTCTAAATCTAGGAAGGCTAGGTCCTAGGATTACAAAGTGGTTCTAATGTGGTTCCCTACAAAATTGTTTCTTTCCAATCTTGCAAAACATGGGGAGCCAACAGAACATATCAAGAAAGGCTTCTAAAGAAAATTGAGCCCCATTTGAATTTTCATTGCAGTGTATCCTTCAGATGGGTACAGGAATTTTATTTTGATGCAGTGCCAGACACCTTAAAAGTTACTTGGAGAAATTGCATCACAATCCCCTCCATTGCATCCTTCATATGGAGTGTAGGAAGACTATTCTGATGCAGTGCTAGACACCTTGAAAGTGAGGTGGAGCAACTACATCATAGTCCCCTGCAGTGCATCCCTCCACAGAAAATGTTTGTAGAAAATATGCTTCTAGGCGATCCAAATTAGATATCTAGAACGTCTGCACTTTCAAAAAAATTAAAAATATGTTGAATGATCTCTGTGATATGATAGTGTATACATTGTGCATCCATGATGCCATAATTTACAAGCCTAGTTTTAGAGGGTAATTCTTGATAAACCACTGGCCATGAAAATATCATCAACTAAAACATCATGCTTCCAAATTGTGTTAAGGTGCACTATCTTCTTCCATTTTGTTCTCAATATCCACTTTTTGTTGAGTATCTCTATGAATGGATGTGACAAATGAAGAGCCTAGTAAAGTTGGCATGCCTTAAAGATCCAAACTGGCTCTGTATAGCACCAAAGAAAATCGCTCTGGATGGTGTTGGGGTTACTTCCATTAAGTGTCTTCTTCAGGGATAAGGTTTTGTAAATCTTGTATCCCACCTGTTATGTATCTCTTTGAATGGATGTCTCATGAAGAGTTTGCTTAATATGACATGAATTAAAGATCCAAACCATCCTTGTATAGAAAAAAATCCAATCCCTTTTTCTATTCAATTCATGTGTGTCTTTTGCAGCTACAAGGCTATGCAATTATTGTATTATGCCACTTGGTGACTATCTCTATGAATGGATGTGACACATAAAGAGCCTTGTGAAGGCTTATAGATCCATACCAACCTATTCAGTGTAGAAGTGTCTTGTGTGTGGATGAGGCTTTGCGATTCTTATTTTGCAACATAAGATAATATGAGAAATCCCTTTTATTTAGAGATCAATGTTCAAGACCTCCACTTTCTCTTGGACTGATCCCAAAGGCCTCTCTACCCAAAAACCCCTTTTTGGTGAATTTTTTAATCAGAAGCCTCTGAATACAAAAAATATTAGTAGCCTAATTTGCAATAGCCTCTGAAATTCCCAGGTCCTTTACGTGAAAGATAAAGTGAAACCCTCTTCCAAGCTTCCTATATTATCTTAAGAATGATAGTGTGAGAAATCTTAAAACCTACTGGTTTGGATAGCATACCACGGAGTTGAATTGCCCCCTTCATTATCACAATATTTTCGTTGTAAAAAATTATGAATTTGGGGAGCTGCTTCCACATTTCAACACTGAAAAGGAATCAACCTACCCACTTAGCAGACGATATTGTACCCTGTAGACCAATAACGATCAGGCTGAATCCTCCATCTTTCCTGAACATTATCGAAAAGCACGATTGATATAAGTATGCATAAAATACTTCTAATTAGTAGCCTAATCTACATATAATACTTCATATTGATTGTTGTGCTCATTATTATCCACCTTATTTTGAATTTAGGGGATCAATCTAAATTCAACCACCCTACCTTTAAATAATGTTTGTAGTTCTGGTGAATGGAGCTCCTTGAACTTCCATTCCCAAGGTGTTTGGTTGGCTTGTTTGCATTGAGTACTTCATATTGATTGTTTTGCACATTAATATCCACCTTATTTTGTTTTGTACTTATTTTTACATGTTGAATCCAAATTCAATTTTTTCCTTTTGAGTCCCTTCCTAGTGACAATCCGAAGGGGTCTCCTATGCTAGGGACACCAACATCCCTCTATCCCCGATGAGGCCCCATAAAATTTTGGGGGTGTCTCAATATGACTCTATAGTGTGTTTCCCAGATCCATCCCCATGTTCCAGAGATTTTATGGAACATTATAATTATCAGCATAAGGATACTTTTCATGAATAACCATCCCCTCTTAGCTCTGGAGAATTGAGGCTTTAAAGAAGAACTAGTTTTACTTGTTCGAGACAAATTCAGGTTTGTCCATTCCAATCCCTTCCTATAGGTGCACAGACTCATACGTTAGCATTTTTGGCTTAATGAGGATGGTAATTCCCTTGTATTATTACCATTAGAATTTTTTACTTCTCTTTGCTCCATGATTTCATGGTCCCTTGAAGTAATATATGACGCATCTAAAAAAAATGTAAGATTTTATCAAATTTTAACTACTTCTCGCTTTTAAAAAACTTGAAATAGTGGACTACAAATTTCTATATTCAATACCAAAAAATCTTAATTTATTGAGCACATGGTCAAGTGATTAAAGAAATTTTAGTGCTCAGACCTAGGTTCAAAACCCAAAAGACATGTTGTCACACTAATGTTGGCCACAGAGTTAACTTCTACATCCATGGTAAATACAAATCCAAGTGACATGGATGGCCTAAGGATGTAGAGTATCTCAATGAATGATGCTAGGTTCAAGCCTTTTGCGGAATTTTCAGAATATATACTTCTTGGTCATGGAATTTTAGCCAAAGGAAGAGCCGACAGTTAATCATGTCTATGACCTTTACATACTTCATTGTAGACATTTTTAACTCATCCAAAATGAAACCTAACCATAGTTGTAGCACTAATTAGGGGAAATCCTTCGTTTTCCCCTACAAGATTACCAATTCAAAGCCCTAATAGGTTACCAATAGAGTGTTGGTTCAAAACTCACTTGCTAGGCAGGTCAAATGTTAAGATATACACCTTAGTTCAATTCTCATCACAAAAATATATAGGTCTATCCAAAATGACCTAATGTTTTTTGGGTTCCCTTCTAATGAAAAATTGTTGATTCACCCATTACAGTACATGCGTTATAATTGTGTTCTCTTTTTTTCAATCTTGATATTATTATTTCAGATCCTTATATACTATTTTATTTTTTTAAATATATTTTTTGTATTATTAATATTTTGTGTTGAAATTATCATCCCCTGCTTCCTCTTATTGTTTCTAAACTTTGGGGCAATATATAATGATAGACATAATATTTATGTATAAGTGTGTGCAGTTATTACATGATCATAAATTCCTAGTACTGCCCTGAATAAATACATAAGCATGAAGGAAGTGTTGTGATAGGTACAATTATAATTTTCCATCTTGCTTCATAGTAACTTGATCTGTAAATGTTGTCATTCTCTTTGGATTGACAATATCTAAATTAATAATGCTTTTTCCATGCTAATATAAGTCCTTTGTTTATATGTGAGTGCATGTACTCTGCGAGACCCTTGTTAGTTTATTACTATTGAGTGCCATTGAGATCAATCATGCCTAGTTTTCTTACATAGTTAATAATATCTATAGGATTAGTTTAGGTTCAACTGCATAGATTTGTGACTTAACTAAGTTTTTACTTTTAAATGTTAATAAAATTATGTTATTTTATCTACCTTTAGCTTTAGATATGTTGTAAAAATATTTTTTATGTTCAGAAGGAATCGTAAATTTTCCCTTCAGACGTATCAAGTGCGTATGAGAAATTTCTCCCTATGGATGTGTGCTTCTTATGGTATGAGTGTTTTTCGTCAACATTTTTGGCAGGGTTTTAGGCCAATACTAAATGGGTTGTCTTTGATCCTTGGAATAAATCTAAATCCTAGTTTTTCTTTTAAGAAAACTTGTTTAGTAGTATTTATGTCTTCCATTAAAACAAATCATCACTATTTTGTTTTTCCTAAATCTTTGATAAATTTTTATATCAATGCTAGTAATTGTGGGAAAGTGCCTTCTATAGATAGATTGGGATTACTGTGAAGGAAGAATGGTCAGGTCATAGGTGTTTTAAATGATGGAAATAACACAATGCTTCTATAAAAAAATGGCTCATTCTCTCATCTCATTTTCTTTTCTGCATTCTGCAGTTGCTGCTCATACATCACATTTATCTGCCACTTCTGTGAGTGCTTTAAATGCATTGGCATGTGAGCCAGCTGATTTTGTCAAATCATCAAAGAATTTCTTCTCCATCAAAGGTGCATTATCTACTAAAGATGTTTCCCCACATGAAAAATTAACATAGACAAGTAGGACAGGAAATTTGGGCTTTTGAGTTGCCAGCCTCTTGTTCTGCATCATCATCTATATTGTTGTCATCCAATGATTCATCTAAAGTATCTTCCCTAAGGAAGTCAGCACTAAATCCCAATGCAAAGGTAATAAAATGGGTTGTGATTATGCTTTTTATTTATATAATATGCATTTCTTATCTAGCTTTCTGGAACATTGGTAAAGAAAACCCAAGTCATGGATTCCTATCATTTGTGTTGTGAAATTATTGGCCTTATTTTTGAGGAATTCAAGCTTATTCCAAATGCAAAGAGATATACCACGTGTTTCTCTACACCTAGACCAGTAGCATCTCTAGTGGTTCAGGGTCTTGTTTATGTTGCAGGTAGTATTCCTCCTATGAAACCCATACAAAGCATACCAGTAGGGCTTGGAGTAAGCTCTTTGGCACAACAAGTTTCTCAAATTTCCAAGTTTTCTCAGTACAATAATAATGTGGCTACATCTAAAGTGAGTTCTACTTCGTATATCCAACCTATAGCCACCTTTGTGCCACGTGTGTCAAGAAAAACTGTATCGATAACTTTGACTACACAACCACCAGTCGACGAAATCCTCCCTCCATGACAACATGTATGTTTTTTGTACCTTTAGATAGAGAATGAAAGTTGTTTGTTGAGATATATTTTATGAATATTATCTAGTAGAGAAAAATAACTTATTTTATCGAGATTACATTTTTACTATCTTGAAGAAATAGAATGTTTCCTTTCATATAGTATACTAGTATGTTACATAACATGCATTAAGATACTGATGCTTGATTAAAACTGAAATTTTCCAATTTAAATAATTAAAACATGCATTTTATTTTGAGGAATATTTAATCCATAGTATTCTTGTGTGTGAAGTTTGAAATTACAGAAGGACCAAAAGTTTGCAAATTTAATATGCAAAAAATTACAAAAAGTTTGAAAAATGGCATGATAGTAAAATGTTAAAGAAAATATTCAAGGTGATCATAATTGATATGTTTTTCATACTTTAAAATGAGGATATTATTATGTTTTCAAGATAAACATTTGTCCTTGGTCACATATTATTTCAACTGAGGAGCTACAAGAATCAACACCATATTTGATTTGAACCTAAATAGCCTTATTATCTCCTAGTATTTCCATAATCACAATGGCTAGTAGATGTCTCATGGATTATTTCGCTCATTATATCTATTGGTAAAATCCACAAAATGTATCCCTACATTTGAATCTTGGTAAAAAATCATATGACTATTATCATTTAAATTATCCATATCTCTTGGAGCTCAAAAATCAATTTGCTTTGGATAAGCTTTATAAAAAACTCAAAAACAACCCTATTATAAGTTGAAGGCCCATTATTTCCTCTTGAGTATTGATAAAGTATGATGGAATGAAACTGGGTGAGGACCAGATCCAGGTTTTTCATGTGAGAACCTTGGTCATTAAGATGACGACCTTGGTTTGAAGATAT
This sequence comes from Pinus albicaulis, assembly GCA_034641835.2. Taxonomy (NCBI): domain Eukaryota; kingdom Viridiplantae; phylum Streptophyta; class Pinopsida; order Pinales; family Pinaceae; genus Pinus; species Pinus albicaulis. The sequence continues at coordinate 1,179,557,807 of CM076582.1, read as the reverse complement.
CCACCATACAAACTAGGACCACCCATTTTTATCGTTGCGATATTCCTTTAATCATCAAGACTGACATACTGCAGACCTATAACCCGTGGAGGCACATGGTAGTCATTGCAATGCAATTTATTAGAGTACATCCCATGTCCACAAGTTTTTATATTTAATCTCTGCATCCAATGTGGCCATTTCTTATTATGAGATTTACCACATCTGAAAATGGCATCATTCACATAACTTTGAAGAAGACTACAAAGTTCAAAATATTTCTTTTCACATTTAAAAATTTCCTCACATTTTTTGGTTCCTGAAGCTCAAGCACTTTCATAAAAAAATTATGGAAAGTCAAGCAACAACAAAAATTTTCCACTAGTTTCTTTTCATCTACTGATATTAGCATGAAGTTTTATTAGAGACAGTGTTTGTTTGTTTATTTTGGTTAGAAAAGGGTTTTCTATTGGTTTTATGTTACTTTAAATTTATCATATGTAGCATGTTGACAAATGGAAAAGAATAACATGTGACATTTATCTTACAAAAATTGATATTGAATGAAAGGATACAAAGTTCAACCAAGCTACAATTCACTTTGGTAAAGGTGGACGAACATCTTAAAAAGTTGCCTAAGAATACACCATATATAATGTTTCAACATAAGTAATATATGCATTTTTCTTTCGTAGGTATGTTCTTTTTTATACCCAAGATATCATAGCAAGAAAAACATTGATATTGTATAAATTTTTTGAGGACCTTATTAAGGTCTAATTTTCTTATGTTCTACTTGATTGATACCTTCTTAAATTTCAAGAAGGCTTTGAATATGAATTAATATGTTCCCGAAAGAAATAAAATTTAAATTTTATAGATATAAAAGGTAAAAAAAAATGTCAATTCCTTCATTTGATTGTTAGTTGACTCTGCTATGGGCAGGTTATAGGAAATGTGATTGGAAAAAGGATGGAGAGACAATGTAGATCATGTCTTGGATATGTTTAATTTGTTGTTAGATATCCTCTAGGTACCTAAGCCATCAAATTTGGAAATATTTCTAGTAGGGATTCCTATGGTTTTTAAAGTTGTGATCCTTTCACCTCATGGTTATTTTGGGCAAGAAAATGTTTTAAGAATGTAATACAAGACATCGCTAGAAAGGTAAAGAGATTTTTTATAATTTCAATGTCCATTCCATGATATCGTCTTTTTATTGTTTGATTGTATTTAAACATTTATTTTGTTTTTGTTTTGTCTTTTAACTATGAAATTGAAAATACTAGGTACATGTCCATTTAAAAAACAACCAAAGCTTGAAGATGAGATTAGTATTACATGATATTAATTGAAATCCTTATAACTATTTAGTGTTCAAATATTTTCATGACTATAATAAAATTTATCTTTCATGTTATTATTTGAGTATATTTTGTTTATATACTTGACCAATTTCATGTGTTAGAAAATGAAATTTCGTTGTCGAATAAGACAACAAGGATTAAACATCACACCTCAGATTATTTCTTTTCACAAGTTATCTCAAGCTTGAGCTTTTTAGCATGTAACGTATTAGTTGACATGATTGTTCCTAATATTTCCTTAAAGGTTGAATACTAAGTTACTGAGGTGTTCTTTTCTATGGTGACATTTTCTTTGCTTTATTTATACAAGTCATCTAGACACATATTGGGCACTATCTCTCAGCTGAAGAAAATTTGTTCATGTTTCTTTCTTGTATGAGGAAAAATGGCTTTGACATTGCTGATGTTGAGGTATATTTCGTATAAATTCTTTATAGTATACTTTATTTTATATTCTAGTTTTTATTGTCTTTCATGTCTTAGACTCAACTTGTATCTTCTTTTGTCTTCAGAAAATGAATTCAATATTGATGGTAAGAAGCAGGAATTGAAGAAAGAGGAGAACAATAACACTGGAGTGACAAATGCAAAAAGGGAGAGAGAAGAGAACGGTTCTAGTGATACCCTTAGAGGCAATATCCTACATAAGACACACACATAGAGATTGATGGTGAAGTGTTCAGATTTGGTGAATTCACCTGCATTGCCTTGGAAACATAATGATAATGTTTTTAAGTGATTGAACCATAATTTCAGGTGTAAATTGTAGTCCAACCAATATTAATTTGGAAACTCATATTGAAATACATGAAACTTTCATATAATATAATTTATATGGTTGAAATTATGTATAGTTGCACTTGATATTGTTTAGTATTGTAATTAACATATGCAACTTTGTGTTTTCATATTAAATGAAGATATGCATTGTATGAATTTTTTTAAATTTAGTTGCAAAAGCATACTAATTAATTTATGTTGATTAACAATGAAACCATAAAATCGATCTAAAACTACTAAATTAGTAGTTTGTATTGATTAATGATGACATAAATAAAATGAACATACGACTAAATTAGTCATTGACTACTACTAATGATACATTTGTGATTATAAATGGCGACTAAATTTTGCATATATACGACTATTAATAGCTAATTTATAGTATCTTATAACACGGCCAAAATTTAGTCATATTTCCTTGGTCATTAATTGTTTTCAAACAATGACTATAATTTTCATATATATGACTGTTAGTAGTTAATTTATAGTATCTTATAAATATGCCAACATTTTGTCATATTTCTTTAGTCATTAATTGGTTTTTTCGGGTGATCATATAGTAATATATTTTGTTGTATATTTGGTCATTAATTGTGACAATTAATGACTAAATCAATGACTAAATTAATGACAAAATTTATGACTAAATATACTAATAAACCATAAAATGGAGACAACCAACTAATATTAAGCTAAAAATGACTAAAATTTGGTTGTGTTATAAGATACTGTAAATTAGCTACTACTGGTCACCCACTGAAAAGTGGTCGTTTATATGCAAATTTTAGTCGTTTTTTAGTAAATAATTACCCATTTTGTACTAGTGCCTATGAGGATAGTTCTTTTACTGTGTCAACCCTGTTAAAAATGAAATGGGTTCCTATGAGGATAGTTCTTTTACTTTGTCAACCTAGTTAAAAAATGAAGCAGGTCTCTATGAGCATAGTTCATTTTCTTGTGTCAAACTCGTTACAAAATGAAACACTGTTTCCTTAGGATAGTTATTTTACTATGTAAACCACATTAAAAAATGTAACAAATCATCCCCTAATTGATTCAAGGGTTTGAATATATCTCATAAATGTTAAGTCGAGTTTTTCATCTGATCTTGTAAATGAACCTTCATTCCATCTAGTTATTAGTAACTAGTAGTCTACCTAGGTGAATGAAATAAAGCTCAGTGGCATGTGCTCTTACAGTTTATGATTGGGAGGAATTAAGACTTCTCTCAAGAATGATTATTTCTCTCATTTCAAGCTTGTTTAAAAATGAAAAAAACCTATCTCAAGCATAGTTTTCCTATGTTTCAATATTGTGTAAAAATGAAACCACTTTAAAGCATAATTTTCCTATGTTTCAAGCTTGTGTAAAAATGAAACCACTCTCAAGCATAATTTCTCTATTTCAAGCTTGTATAAAATATAATCCTATATCGAGTCCATTTGAGTTATTATTTTCAAGATTCATTAAACTCATGAGATTATCGAGCTTCTTTTTCTATCTTTCATGCTCATAAAACACATGAAAATTTTGAGTTCTTTATGTCTTTTCCTGCTCATAATAAATTGAAACTCGACCATATGAGTACTATTTTATCACTTTTTAAAAATTTTTAAAACTTATAAAAGAATGAAACCTTTGATTTCTCTTTTACGCCCTTTTTAGACTCTCTAAACATGAAAGGATTGTCGAGTACTTGAATATTCGAACTCGAAAAAGTAAATGAGCATTTCTCTATTCAGTATAAGTTTACCCCTTTTCCAAACTTAACTAGACTATTTACAAAAAAGGTATGCGTTGACTAATCATGGACAATAGAGTTATCTCCTACATAATTTTACAATTTTTTGGGCTTGAGAGACTAAATTTACGAATAATGACATCGTGGAGTTTACTTATGTTTTTCTCCTAACTCCCTTAGAATGAAAAATGCTGAGGAACTTTACTTTCTCGGAGCTCGTTAAAATTTATGTTGAAAGAGATGAAGGATTTTTCTTTTAATATATTTTGAAACTCTCTAAACATGAAAATGACATCGAACTATCCCTTCAATAGACTCATTAGACATAAAAAGTGTAGGACTCATCCATCATGATGGGACCGAACCACTCCTTCCAAGGGTTAGTTAAAAATACTTTGAGGGAATTATCTGAAGGATGACCTTATACGACAAGAAAATTTTATCCTTCAAAATATTTAAAAAAATAAAGAGGTAATTTCCAGTAATGGTAGGGAAAATTGGGAAGGAACATTCATTTTATTATTATTAAAGGCAGTATGTCACTCTTGAAAATGACACTTTGTCACACTTGTGTTCGGGTCGGGAAATACATTTGTCACACAGTTAATCGAACGTGATTGAAATTATTCAGTTGGTTTTGGGTATTATCATTGAGTCAATTTCTTTCAAGTCTAAGTGTCTTGTGGCCAATATTTTTAAGAGAAGTTCATTCCCTAGTCAGTCATTCTTGAGTCCGTCATGAATCACTCCATTTTGTTCTTCAAAATTTAGTACTTGTTTTGTGTCATTGATCAAGGATACATCAAGGCCCTCCTTCGATGGGTCACTTCCTATCGACGTCAACTCATTATCCAAGATTTCGATGTAGAAAACCACTTTTAGTAACTCGGATTTTGCATGCCTCAATCACAAGTTTCTATCTTTCGACAACAGGTTCTCATCATTGGCCTTTGATCTATGATGTTATGAGTGTTCAACTTCAAAACATTTAATCACACTTCATATATTGTACTGGAGTACCTTAGGAGCTATGGTCATTATTCATTATTCATTTTTATAATAATTTTCATTGGAGTTATTAAATATTAATGATTTTAAACATAGATCCATTGATGCCTACATCCATACTTTGTGTTATGTTGAGATGTATCGTTAGATGTATTTCCATACTGATTCTTTGAGATAACATATACTCTAAGTATGGGAATGCCTACCTCAGTGATTTTTATATGAAAGCATGAAAAGGTGAACCTTGATTTTTTTTTTTGGTCTTGAACCAATTGGTCTATAATCCAGAGCTTTGACATGATAAAGTACTTCAGTCATCAAACATATTTTATGGATTTCCACTTTAGGGGTAAATATGTTACACTAAATTTTGTCACCGTGATTGTCGATTCAGATCTCTTTCCATATGGTGAATGTCTCAAGTGAATCCCCTATGAAGCTTGAAATAAAACATTACTAGGGACAAAAGGAATTTTCGTTTTCAATTCTTAAAAACCATTTTTGAGCATTTGTGCAGTTTTCTTGTGTATTACCTGCACATGTACAATTTCATCCACTATAAACTATGCAAATTTATGCGCTATATTCCACTATAGACTGTGTAGTTTTGTTCATGCAAGTAAAATTTCAAAATAAAATTTTAGAAGTTTTGGTGGAGAAATATTATCCAAATTAGAAATCTCGAACTAGTACATACATGTACCTCATCCCTCACATCATGGAGCTAATATCCTCCTTTTAATCTTCATATCCCATGAGAAGAGGAACTATAAACCTCGTTCCCTTTCCTATAAGTTGAGCATAGGACTAGAGGAATGAGGGGACTTAGATTTGTAAACTTATGTTGTTGGTTTGAGGTCTGAAGATTTTGTCATCAAGGGAAGGGAAGGAGCCCATTGGAAGAGGTGTGTGACATCAAGGCAACTAGGTTGTAAGAATTTTTTTCCTTTGAATTCAATGCAAACTAATTTTTCTTTCCTAATTACATCTATTTTTGATGTATTTGTGAGATTTATTTGATCACTCACATGGTTTATGACTGATTATTGATTAAATTATATGTTTTATTCTAAATTGGGAATTTCATATACCTTTTATTTCATATGCAAGATGATTTGATCCCTTTGAATTTTTTTTCCTATGGATATCTCTTTTGGAGCGTCATGGAGAAGTAGCGGAAATCATTTGGAAAGTATTTAAGAAATTGAGGAAAATATGGTTGTGGAAAGCGTCGAAAGGACTTCTAAAAGCAATTTATTAATAGGTAAGTGATCCTTCGCATGTTATATATTTTATGTTTTAGTCATAGGCTAAGGAAAGGTAGAAATTATTTTGATGTTTGTTACTATGTTTTTTTGGAACTCTAGGGAGATCCTTATTCTCTGCAAGAAGTGATTGGTCTGCCTAACATGGGGCTACTATATGCTACCTATGCCAAGGAAATATATGCCCTAGTGCAAGCTATGAATAAGTGGAAACATTATTTGATGGGAAAGGAGATAGTAATCAACACAGATCACCTGCCACTATAGTTCCTTCATGCCTAGAGTAACCTATAACAAACCAATAATTACAATTGGATATGGTTTCTATAGCAGTTTAATTTAGTGAACAAGTATAAGAAGGACAACACAAACAAGTTGGTAAACATGCTTTTAAGTCCACCCACATCAAAGATCACACCTTTGGGAAATTTTATGCACATGGAGCCATTCACCCATGATGCATATAGAGAGGAATATTCAGAGGATGAAGACTCGAAGGAGGTGTTTCAGTAATTGCAGAGCTAGAGTCATGTTTATGATGGTGAAAATATAAATGAATACCATCTAAAGGATGGGATACTCTATGGGATGGATAATATATGTGTTTCAAAAGGTGAGAAACTACAATTTAATATAGAGGTTTACGCATCCAATGTTTAAGGACACTTTAGTGTATGGAAGACAATTTCCAACTTCCATAAGTATGTTTATTGGCCTAAGATGAAAGCACAGATAACTAGGTTCATAGGAGGATGCATGCTTTGTTGTACGTAAATTCACAGTAATAGGAAACGATGTATATATCATCTCTTGTATGTACCCACTTGCCCTTGCGAAAGCATTTCCATGGACTTTATGGGTGGTTTATCAAAAATAAGGAAGGGACGTGACTACCTGTTTCTGTTACTTTACAAGTTAAACAAGATGTGTTTTTGTATGCCTTATAAAATTTCCATTGATGGGAAAGAGGAAATGAACTTGATATTTGAACAAGTCTAGGTTCCCTTTTGGATACCATGAAGCATCATCACAGATAGGGACGCAAGATTTCTCACTGCATTTTGGACTACATATTGGGAGAATATGAACATGAAGTTGAATAGTTCTACAACATTCCATCCACACACAAATGGGAAAATAAAATTAATCATTAGGAATTTGGTGTAGCTTTTAAGGGGTTACAATAAGAAGTCTCGAAATACCTAGGATAAAAAAATGGTATTTATACAACACACTTATAATAAATCAGTCCTCGCTTCTATTTATAAGTCCCCATTTGAAACATGTTTTGGATATTTTCCACCTTCACCTTTGGATATTGAAAATGGGTAGTAAGGACTGAAGGGGAATTTTACTAGGGATTTCTTAAGGGCACAAAAAATTGTGCAAAGTATTAAGAATATCCATATATAGGTATAGAAAACACTACAAAATTCACATGAAAAATGAAAGGCTAGAAATGATCAACATTAAATAGAGAGGCATTTCAAGGCGGGAGATAGAGTATGGTTACAATTGAATAAGGAGAGGCTACAATTTCCTAGTAATAAAATGAAGGCTTTGTGATATGATCTCTTTGAGATATTAGAAAAGGTGGGAGATAACAACTATAGACTCAATCTAACCCCATGCATGTGCATTAATGGTCAATGTATATAATATGAAACTCTATAATCCTTATGCCAACATTATCACTCCCAAACCTTTGACATCATTAGATATAATCTATATGTCAACCGTGCTTCTTTTACTTAAATGAAAAAAAAATTAACACACACAAACTTAACTAAAATGGGGAATATAACAGACAACCTAAGTTCCCATAGCAATTGCCTCATAAAATTTTACTACTAATTAAAATCTAATTTCCTGCAATTCTAAAATCTAAAATTGAACCATTAAAATATAATTTTCGCTATTTCCCACTACTTTTCTTCCTGGTTCCCAGGTTTTTGGGAGGGAGTTTGATACTCTTTATCTGGTCATTGTTTTATCATTCCTCCCACATGGAAAGGACTCAATGAAATTCATCCATAAATGAAATGATTTGCAGTGATGGCAGTGTTTGAGAAGCTGAGGACCACACCCCTCACTTGGTTTGAAGTATCAAGAGGGGGAAGATAAGAACTATATAATGCCAAATATTTCTAAAATTTTGAAAACAATGGTAGTGGAATCACCAGCGTTGCTATCTTGAGTGCACTACTAGAGTTTCGGTTCAGGATTTGCAGATCATTTTTTTGTTTGTGCTTCTCCCCTCTTAAGAGGGATCATGAGCAGATCAAGGAAACCCCCAAATCTCAAGAAGTAAGTATATAATTCAACAAATTTTGGTTAAGTTGAACTTATGTTTGGATCCATTCTTATTGCTTCAGTACATACACTGGATGGTTTTTGTAAGAAGGCTTTCTGCATGTGTAGTTTACATTTCACTGGCATGATGTTAAGAAATTAAGGCTTATGGTTTTGGGATCAGTTATGGGCTTAAACATCATTTGAAGGTTTAAAAATAATTTCAGGGTTGAGAATGTAATATATATGATATTTTATAAATATCAACATATTTAAATGTTTAGCATTAAAAGGTAAGATGTGGGAACCAAATTTAAGGGTGTCTGGTCTTCAGAGTCCCAGGACTTCGCACAAGAAAAGTAGAAATTGAAGTGTTTTTTAAGTTTCAACCGACTCTAATTGTTTTATAGAATCTCAGTGGTACATAAAATAAACATTGCAACCCCCTTGTCTTATGAATATTGTGGTTTGGGGGATCCCAATATTGTATTTAGCCTTAGTAGGTAGTATTTGCCCTATTTTATAAATATTAACATATATAAATTTTAAAAATTAAAATATAAATGTCAAATATCCATTTCAAGATGTTTGATGATAGTCTCATACGCCTGGGACCTCACACAATGAAATTATAAATTGAGTTTTTTTTCCAGTTTCCACATAATTCAATTAGTTTTTAGCATTTTAGCAGTACATGAAATAAATAATGCAACTTTGATCTTTAACATCCCATGTTATGGGGTAGCCCAGGATATTGTAATTCCAAAACATAGGAATTTGATTCTTGCATTGGAGAAGCAACATAAGGCCTAGGCAACTTGTGTGGAAATGGGATATTAGCTTCCTCATTACTACAAAGGGTTCACCTTAAGAGAATAGTTTTAAAAACTGGAACCGGTAACTGACGTGGTCCACCTATCATACACGTTTTTTAACCAGAACAAGGAAAAAATGGACTTCTCAGGTCTCTATCTATCGGTCTTTAAAAAAATATGTGAAATAATTATTTTTTAATGAAAATAATTAATTTTAAGATTTAGAACTATGATTCCAAACTCATCACCACTACTAGACATGGCATCATCAACAGGAGTGACATAATTGTAACCTTAGTAATAGTAGTAGTTGTAGCAGCAAAAATAGACCTAATGGAAACACGAGTTGGTCAAGCTGCATGAATAATGATTCTCATTGGTTTCTTTTTCTTTTCTTGATTAAGCTATTGGTTCTAGATCTACTGACACTACTAGATCTACATTGGGATCACCCCCCCCCAAATGGAAGCACGAGTTGGTCGAGATGCATGAATATTTCTTCACATTGTTTGTTTTCCTTATCTTGATTCAGCTACTGGTTCTAGTTCTATTGGCACTACCAAATCAGCACTTGGATCACCCCCCGCCCCCCCTCCCGAACTCCAAATGAGATGTATGAGGAAAATGAGAGGGGAAGTATGATTTTATAGGCTTGGAGGGTTGTTTTTGGAGGGAAAAAACACCTATTTTCCTAGAAAAATCACTCACATCAACCCTAAATTTCTCTGTGTCGCACGTGTGAACTCTCAATGACCTGACTGGGTTATGATGGAACCAACTGGTTCATACCATTTTGGTACCAAACACCTAGTTCATGGTTGGTTTGATACCGAAAATGGGTCTACTTTGACCCAAAACAGGGTCATTGGTTGGGCTGACCTCTGAACCTAATGAATTGGCTAGTTTGACGAGCTAGTGGTTCAGTCTAGCTAGGTTTTAAAACCATGCTTAAGAGATACATTTTCAAATTTGGCTAGTCAGTGATGTACACTAAAAGGTTCAATTGAAAACAATGTATCACTCTGAGTTCCATTTTGCTACTATATAATCTATATTTTGATGACATTGGTGCAAACTCATTCACTATTCACAAATCATGCTTCATGATTGTAGAATTAAAAACCATATTTTCCCATCGCTTCTTTAACAGAAGCCTTCTCTGTGAAAAGAGACTCGTCCCTCTATCTTGATTTGTGAGAAGAATCTATAAAGGCCAATTTGCAGCAGCCTTTGTTGTTCCTTTCTTGTAAAATATGAATTTTAATTGTTCATTTAAACCACTTCTACATTCAATGCTTTCTTTTCCATAATGGCTTCAAAGATGAAGAAGGTTAGACCGCCAACATTACCAGGTTCTCGTATCATTAGCTTGCATGGACCTTTGGATAATCGTTATCACTTGCCTCAATAGTTGGGCTAAGGTTTAACCACACTATCATAAGCCACCATATAAATCGTACAATGTGGGCACATCATACATTGTCATGGAAACTATGATGTGGCTAATTTTTCACTAGATTACCATAAGCCACCATATAAATCCCACAATGTGGGCACATCAAACATTGACATGGAACCATGGCGTCAAATACATCGTGGCTGATCTGTTGCATTTTTTTTTTATATTACTTTTCTTCATCATATTATGGGAGGTTGGGCACTTTTTCAATTTGTCTTAACTAGTCAGATTTCCAAGCTTGAGTGGCCATATTCCCGTTGTAGCACACCTTATTTTTTGACAGTATTTGTAAGTGAAATGGCCCAGTGGAATTTTGGATTGTGATGATTGGTGGCTACCATTGTCCACTAGTAGTAAATGAAACCTTTGTTCTTAGTTGTTTCTTTGGGTTTTCTAATTTACATCAAATATATTGGATTTTAACATTTTTTTGTTTTTGATTTAACCATTTTTGTTTTCTGTGTTTTTTATCCTAACCTTGCCACCTTTTTTTAGTTTTCGCAAGCTTCAATAATAAAATTTGAAATAAGGCCCTACAGAATCACTGAAGTTTCACTTAGTTTTACTTCATTAGTGGTTTAGCATGCTCTCAGAGCAAACTATAGGTGCAGCAGAGAGTTCCTAAACTTTTGTCCTATAAACCAACACTTAGGTTGCAATTGGAAAAGTAAACATCTCTTCTAAAATAAATAAAGAGGATGAAAGGTCATGATATGCATTAGTTTTAGTTGAGTATGTGCAGTTACTTTAGTCGGCATATATAAAAAAACTATAGAATATTGAGTATTAATAGATCCTGTATGTTGCTATTGTAGAAAACTACAAGAAAGTGTAAAATTCCCACAAGATAACTTTATAATGATGCAACTATTTTTATTTTACCTTGGAAGTTGATACCAATACTTATTCCCTGACCTGCTGGTAGCTTATTAAATATATTGAATGAAACAGGTAATTTATTTAAGGTTTTCCTTTCCTGTTGTATGTTTTTTCATTTTTCTTGTTCTCATTGTTTTTCCCAAGCCAAACCCATCTGATCACAACAGGGATCTAATATTAATTTCTTTATAGTGATATCCTCATTGGTCCTTTGCAGTTAGGAGTGTGGTGGAAATTGAAGCTTAAATATGGGCATTAATTGTATTAACTCTAGGTTTCCTAGCTCTAGTATGTCAACAAATATTTTTTCTCTTTGCCTGAATACAAGATGTTACTTGACAAGTTCTTGAGATCTTGCTTGAGAAAGTAATTCTCTTTCTAGCATAGTGTGCCTTTATTTCCTCGTTAAAAATATATCTTCTTCTAATGTGTTAAGAAAAAACTGGTAAAATCAGAATAGAGCTCTCATTCTCTCCTAATAGCTTATGCATGTTACACAACACAAATTTTCTACATGCATCATGTTTTAAACATTCCTCAATCTTTGCAAACTCACATTCTAATATTCTATTGAAATAAACCAGATTGAATAGAGCAAATAGATGATGATAATGAAATATATCTGCCATGCTCAGCAATATTTCAGTGATTTATTGATCCTTATTTACTTGGACTGCAATAAGTAGTTATTTCCCTAGTCAAGATTAAGATATTTCCAATGCATTTCGTGAAACCATTTCTGAAGACTTCATCTTTAGCTTGGGTGCCTTTAGTAAGTTTGAATCTTCCTTTACACTATTCACATGTCTTAGGGACTCAGACCAAGCACACATTTTACATAATGTTTTCAATTATTTTTGGTAAGACAATTGCTAATGAATATAGGTGCTTGCTAAATTATCCCTTCTCTCTCAACTAGATGAAAAAATTGAACTATGAAAATTTCAGAATATCTGATTTAAACATATATAATTTCTTTCCCTTGAGAAATTATATCATGTTACTATAGAATATTTATGATTTCACCCTTTATCGATAACTATTACATAGTTTAGAGAACATTTGGTTTTGCAATTTATTTTCATGTTCCATTCTAAATTGATTGATACACAATATTGTTATCTGATAAACATTTGTGTTAGTGTTTATTAATTTTTAGATAGCTAGCTACCGTATATTTATGATGATAGGCCTTATTTTGAATCAATTCACCTCAAAATTTCATCTACCCTTTTCACTATAATTTGACACCTGTATCTTGGGTGGCGGTGAGATGAGACAAATTGATTGCGAGCAGTGGTTTTGATGCCTTATTCCATTTAATTGGAATTTATAACTTTATTGTGTCATGGTCTTAAAGTATGGGCAAAATGATGGGAAATTTAGTTATAGGCAGAGAACTTCAGCCAAATGAGAACCTTCGTGTGCATTGTTACAGGTAAATTATATGTTGATCTGATCTAGAACCTTCACCCTACCCCCTTCCTCATGTAATTTTAACCATTCTTGCTTATTTGAAGAGGATTTCAAGGCATTGGATATCAGAGTTTGGAAGAAGTATGAAAAAAATCTTGAAGACTTAGCCATAAAGCAGCTTGCAGATAGCTTTAAATTTAAAAAAGGAATAAGGAAGTAGCAGATCAGACCAGAGGTTATGTGCAATAGAATCAATTAGAGCTAAAAGAAGTAGAATAAGGGGTTAAAATTCTTTTTTAAAATAATGAAGATGGGTTTTCTTAGAGCTAGAATTTTATGTTGGAAGGGAAAATGAAATCTATTTTGGAGAAAGAGGTAAAGGAATGGAGGCTCAAAAGTCAAGCTAAATGGCTTGTTGAGAGCAACAAAAACCCTAAATTCTTTCATAATCATGCTCTCCATAGAAATAATGTGAACACCATATGGGAAATTAGCAAAGAAGATGTTTGTTAGTCGGTAGCTTCAAGGAGAATATACATGAGGTAAGACAACATTTCAAATCCCTATTTAATGATCTTGAGGTAGACAACATGGAGAAATTATGAAAATTATTAGACTTTTTCCTAGGCTCATCGATGTTGATATGAATGCAAAGCTTGAAAAAGAGGTGTCAAAGGAAGAGATTAAGTCAGATTTAAATTCTTTAAAAATATATAAAATACCTATGTGTGATGGGTGGACAATAGAATTATTTTTAGGGTTCTATGATTTGATGGTGGATGATCTGCATGGAATGGTGGAGGAATACATGGATTTTTGGAAAGTGTTGAGTGCGCTCAACTCTAATTTTATAGCATAAATTCATAAGAAGTAGGTTCAATTATCCTTTGATTATTTTAGGCCTATCTCTCTATGTAACCTGGTATGAAAATTGATTTCTAAAATTATTTCCAATAGGCTAAAAGGTATTTTATTTTTGGTTATAAATGAAGATAAATTTAGGTTTATTTTTAATATAAAAATTCATGATGTTGTTAGAACAAGCCAATAAGAAGTGCATTCCATTAAATCTAGAATATTTTTGCTGCAGCGATTAAGACCTTGCAAAAGCACATGACAAGGTAAATTGGTTTTATGTTAGACTGTTATTGATTTAGCTAAGCATGAATTTTCAGATTGTGGAATGGATTATGGGATGCCTCTCCTTAGCTTCCTTTGTAGTACCAAAAAATTTCTCTCCTTTAAGTATCCTCATCGCTCCTATAGGACTTCAACAAGCATGTATTTAGCTCCTTTTCTCTTTGTACTGGTAGCAAAATATCTTAGTATTTTGATCAGAGAAGCGAGGAGAGTTGGAACCTTGAAAGGAGTCAAAATTTCCAAATGTGTTTATTTCATATTTAATTTTTGTTGATGACATCATGAACTTTGGAAGAGGTTCTATTTATGGAATTAGAAAGATAAAAGAGATTCTGAATATTTTTTTCAATGCCACGAGCATGGAGATTAATTTCATAAAGTCATCAATGTTGTTTAACATTGGGTGGAGAAGTAAAAGCTTAAATGGCACCCTTTATCCCAATGAATATGTTAAACTTATCTGAAGGCATCAAATACTTAGGCTTCATCGTAAAGCCTAATATTTACAGGTGTGAAGGGTGTATATGGTTGTAAAATAAAATTTAAGCAACTGTTTCCCTAAGGTGTAATAGGTTGTTGTGCATTGGTGGTACAAGCTATTCTGGGAAGCATTCCTATGTGTTGGATGCCTATTACTCACATATGAAAATTTATACTCAACAATATTAGTGCTTCTTCTTCCCTTGGACTGGAAAGAGGTAGAAGAAAGAAATCCCTATAGTAAAATTGACTAAAGCGGGAAACCTAAAAGAAGCTTGAGGTTGAAGGTTAAAAAATACTCACTACTTTAGTCATTCTCTTAGAGAAATTATTTTGAAGGATTTTCTATACTGAAGGGTTGTGGGGTAAGGATATGAAGTCTAAATACCTGATAAGGTTGTATTTTAAATAATGGTTTAAGTAGGAAAGGAAGTCTTTGCAAGGATATTCTGTTGTATAAAAAACTTTTTTAAGGGTCTTCCCTCTCATAGGAGAATGGAAACTTGGAAACTTGGTAGGGAAAATGATAAGAGAATAGGATAAGACCCCTGAATTGGGTGTAAAGGTATTTTAGGATGTTTGAAGCCTTGTTAAATATTCTCATGCATAAAAAATTTTCTCCTTTGAGGATGCAATAGTAAATTATGGAAGGAATATATGGGCGGAGGGCTAGAAGTTGGCAGAAGACTTGGCATATGCAAGGGGGAAAATAAGAGGAATGGAAACTTATTTTTAATGTATTAGTAGTGGGTGCCATAAAATATTTAGATCAAGGATACATTTATGAAGTGGTTTAAAAATCAGGGGTTTAGAGAGTACACAATATAATTTGGGATATTCATCTAAGACAAAAGAAACGAAGCTGGAGAAAGATTTTTGTGGTGACAGGTAGTGTGGAAGTTAGACTGCCCTTTAAAATAAAAAAGTATCCTATGGTTAGCTCGATGAAAAAATTATAACATGGGAAAAATGCCAGAAAAGGAACATGTACGGTCCACAAAGATCCACTCTGTGTAAGGGTAATGTGGAAACTGTGGATCACTTGTTCACTTCTTGTAATTTCTCTAGAGTAGTATGGGTTGAAGCGCTTCATATAAGTGAAAAAAAAGGTGGGAGTACAGGACTTTTCTAGATTGTTTTCATTCTTGGATTGGGGACATGTATACAAATTTTCTAGGGATTTATCATGTTATGTGCTTGGGGGTATTTTGACCTCAAGGAACAAAACCATATTCCAAGGAGCATAATTCAGTCCAACACAAATAGCTCATAAAATCTGGAGTGCATGTGATAGTAGTTGGAATCCATTGAAAGAAATTTTTTCTAGAACTCAAAAATAATCTCTTATAAACTATGATCAAGTCTAGGATTTTTTAATGGATCCTACCAGGGTTGCCTAGGTTTGTAGGGTTGTTTTTTTCTTGCTTCTCAATAAATCTCATTTTTCAATCTGAAACTAGCTACTGGAAATGGTACATATAATAGGGTTGAGCTATTTGCCACGTGGCTCCTCTTGAAAACAACTATAGCTAAAGGCTTAAAAAGATTGGAAGTCTTTACAGCTTTGAAAATAATGGAGAACTAGGCAAAAAATGAATACAAAATTGAAAATATGACCTTAGAACCTATAATGACCCAAGTGCACGAGGTTAAGAGGTTCTTTGATGAAGTTTCATTTTTCATGTTTGTTGAAAATTCAACTCCCTAGTTGATAATTTACCTAAAAAAAATATTTCTTACACATGAGGGTCAATCAAAAGTACGAGATTAGGGAATTTTGACATGTCTCATATTCTGAGAGACTCCTATATTGATTCAAGGCCACTTTTCTAGTTGAAGTTCATTAAAAAAACTCTATCTTTGTTTATTGTTAATGTATTGGACCCTTTTGGAAAAAAACAGGATGACTGAGTCCTTTTGTTGAAGGCTAACTTGAAGGAGCCTATGATGAATGTAATAAGTAGTAATGGGACAGATGCATATCTTGTTACTTTTCTAATACCCAGTCGCTAATTTGAAAAATGTTCTGAGATGCAAGAATTAGAAAACTGAACTGTGAATTTCACTGATAAAATTTACTGTATTGTAATGAGTTTGTAGCAAAAAATAAATTCATAAATACACAAGCATATAATTAAAAAAGCACCACAAAACACAAGGTAGAGCTACCCCTTGTGCAAGGTATCTCAGCCTCCTTAAGTGATGCACTCTCCCTGACCTCATGTGTAGATCTTGAACTATTTTCATGACTTCAAAACAAATTCTTTCTAGTGCATAATGATGTATTCACCAAGTTTGTTTGCTTCTCTTTATAGGTTCGAACTTCTCTTCAACTCAAGAAAATTGGGTCCTTGAACCCAAGTCGAATTTCCTCGCTGAAATCAAGCCTAACCGACATTTAGAACTCAAGCGAACTGGCCCTTTAAACTCGATTCAAACTGTCTCACTCAATTGAAGTCATAGTGAGATAAAATATCCATGCATGCTTATTTATATTTTATAGACTTTATATTTTTTACTATAATAAAATTAGAGAATTTTCTTAAGTCAACACTAAGAGAAAGTGAGATTGCCCCTTTTCTTCACATGTGGGTTTTTTTGCCAAACTACTAAATTTAACAGACCCCTTCCATCTCTAACTTTAGTTAATAGGTATTTCTACGGTTAAGCCTTAGGACTGTTTATTCTTTTATCATCTATGGGTGGTTAAATGTATATGTTTTTTTCACACTTGAAATATTGAATATAAGCCTTTTTCTTGGAAAATAAATGCTCATCCAGAAGGCTAGTCATTCTGCTTCTTCCAATAATAAATAAAGTGAAAAAAGAGTACGCCTATAAATGTATGTCTTAATAGTCATCCAAAGAAGCATGGTTAAAGGAGCCATGTTTGTAAATGAAGAAAGAGATGTTTGAAAATGGAAACCAATAGAAAAAATCATATTTTCTTCCATAGAAAATTTTCCTCATTTTCATGTCTTTTTTCTTCCAAGAAAACAAATGTGTAGTTGGCATATTTTATTTCAAGTAGAAATTAAAGTATACATTGGTTCTGCCTATGCATAAGAGCTCCTTTTAGACAACTTCCAAATTATCATCAAATTCTACAAAACATCTTTCTAATAAATGTTTAACATCAAAATGACATTTCCACCTATAGTGCTATCATTGCACACAGCCCAAAATAATATCTTAAAACTACCTGTATTTTTCGAAAAGATGAAACCAAAACCCTCCCTCTCATTCACCATGCATAATCCATTTTCTAATTGAGATGGGACCCTTTGAAAGATGATCTGCCTGAGAATTAAATTCTTTGTGAACATGCTTAATAGAAACCAAATGTAAAGCTTCTTGGAGTTCCTTAACATAGTGCTTCCAGTGAGAGAGAACCAGACTATCCAATGGCACAGATCCTTTAAAACTCTAATCACCACTTTTGAGTCTCCAACAACCTAAATATTCTTAACACCTTTAACCATAGAAAAATTTAATAGGGCCCTAAGGGCTACTTACCTTGCATGAATATTAGTACCACTACTAGTTCCAATCTTGAGTTAGAATTAATGATCATAACTGTAATTAAGAACAATACCAACAACATAATCACCCAACATTTGACATGCACCATAGAAATAACTCCAAATAATATTAGTATTGAAATAGCGCACATGCCTAAGGTTCAACCTAGAAGCCCCTACATTATGAATTTAGTTACACTTGTTATCATCATCTTATTTTCGTAAGTATTCTTATATTTTTTTGTAAAAACATATAAGGTATTGGGAAAAATATTGCCATTATCTAACAACATTTTGATCTATTGTCAAGTGATTGTTACAAGATAATGTGAGTCTTTGACCCATCCAAGCTAATTTGAGTTGGGATGAGTTGAGTTTGGTAAATTTTGTTCCCTTTCTAGTTGAAGCAAGAGAAGGTTATTTTGGTTTCCATTATCAATGACCATATATGCTAGTTTGTGCTTGATTTGACATTTCTGTGTACAAAGAGCTTCCTTGTTGCTGGCAAGGCTATCTTTGGGCATTAGCATCAAGTGTGGATCAATCGAGATGGGATTGTCGACATCAACCTCTAAGTCTCCAACCTCTTAATAATGCTTAGAAAGGAAGTGAAAATTTCATTTAGGGTTGATTTCATCCTTATTCATTGTTGGTCAAGTTCATCTCAAGGAAGAATGAGTTTAGCATTGTGAAAGAGGCTAAAATCCTCTATTCTGTGGGTTAGTTTATTTTCTCCCATTAGGGGAATTTTGAGGTCTAAAATGGGTCTCCTAAGGAAACTATAAAATAATAGTGTAAATATTAAAATAAGATTTGATTACATCATCAAATTTTAGAGGGAAAAAAGAAAAAAACTACGTTTTCAACTCATATGTTCAACTTATCTCCCAACGTTTTTACTCAAATTTCAAGTAAGAGTTTTTTACTCAAATTTCGAGTGGGAGTACTTGTTGGATGCAAAATTTAATTCATCATCCAAGGAGTACCCATGTTGCATACTTTCAATGGATACTTCTACACAAAAAATGATAAATACATGAAAAACGTGATTGTAATCATGTTTTTTCATGTATTTCTCATTTTTCATGTAGCAGAGTCCATTGAAAGTATTTAGCATGGGTACTCCTTGCATGAGGAATTAAACTTTTTATCCAACGAGCACTCCCGCTCGAAATTTGAGTAAAAAATTTTGGAGATCAGTTGACAATATGAGTTGAAAAAGTAGTTTTATTATTTTTTTATTTTTTTATTTTCTTTTCCCTTTTACTTAAAAAATGGCGAATCAACCCCCATGGTTGACATCATCATATTGAATCCTATTCATTCTTATAAATTTTATTTTGGTTTTACATTTTTCTAGGAGGCCCATTTTAGACCTCAAAATTCCCCGAATGAAGGGCTTGAGTTCTCCACTCGAGAGTGCCATATTCACTCTTACACTCAGCTGGATGAATTCTGTAACAAAGGAAGTACAATAACCAGTCACAAGGGAGCTCGAATTTTTATTTTTCTTGTGGGCATGTTTCTGGAAGGCAGGACTGGTATTTTTATCATTTGCTAAAGTTCGTCCCTCCTGAGACTGACATTGTGTTGAAGGACGAGTTGCTAGAAAAATTTCCTTACTAGCTGTAGAATTATTGTGGGTTGATTTAACCTCTTCTAGTTGTTGTCACAATATTTATGTGTGGGTTATGGAGATTACTTAATTACACTTGTGCAGAGCGTGTCATTTAGGAGAAAAAGGGAGCCATAAATGTTGTTGGGTTTGTACAATGATGTAGAGTTGGTCATACTCTAGAAATTAAGCTCATAATTCAAGGGGTCAACATTGGTCCATTTCAACCTTAAGAACCGATATTTTTCACAGACTCATAAGCCTCCAAACTAGGTTTAATTACCCTTATTCTCTCATTGTATATGTTGATTTCAATCTAAGAAATTGATTGTTTATCGTTTGCACTATCCTGACATTTCCTTATATCAGAAATGCATAAAACTTATGGGTTTAATATTAGTTTGTGGGCTGAGAAATAAATTCCTATGAATTATTACATTCCATGTCTCTCTTATCATTCCATAAATTTTTTAACATGTTACTGTATAATTATAAATTAATTTCATGAGTGGAAAGGTGTTAGTTTGCTATTTTATAGTTCATATCATAGGTGTATTCCTTGTTGATTTTAAGTTGAATGTTATAATTTTGTCTGGAAGTGTTTTTGGGAATTCTTCTAGCACTGTGTTATTCATCTAAAATTAAACAAATGGAAATTTTAGTTCATAGGCTGCATAATTAAAAAATCTCTGACTATGAAAAGGTAAAGAAAAATTCCATGTAAAGTAAAAGGGAGAATTTAGGGGTTTAATGACCCGCCTTTAAACAAATTGGAAAATATTTTCCTTTTATAAAAAGCCTACCACAAGAATCACATGAAGAATATCCCAAAACCCACCTGAAAAAGTTGAATAGATACAAGTTTAGAGCCACTGGATGATTTTTTATAGTTTGAAGTAATAAAACTCCAAACTATAACAAGTAGACTGAATTTTCATTGCATGTGACAATGCATATTCATTTATAACAAAATACGTGATATATAAGATGATTTAGCCTTGCATATAGACGCCATATATTATAAAAGGAACTAAAAAAATGATAATTTTTTTTTGGCATCATGCTTTAACATATCATGGCCAGCTCAATGTCTCCTTTCTCATACCAAAAAATATTTGAATGTAAGAAAGACCATCTTAGAAAAATTCAGATAGCATTAAATAATACTTCACTATTCAAGACAGTTGCCTCTAAAAAATAGCTCTAGCCTTCCCCATTGAACCTTGATCCACCTCTTATGATACTATGAAGATCCAAACCATCATGGATACTATAATTGGTTGTTATAGAAAATGTACAAGAATTGTAAACATACATGTATGCCAAAAATTATTTGTGGTTATAGGCTCATACACATAATTGCAATCTCCACTGTGTCGAATTCACCAGCCAAGATCACTAAAAAATAATGATGTCCCAAATTTTAACATGATATTTACCATAAGCACCATCCAAAAATACAAAAAAATCAGTAAGGAAGTGAGCACTACAAACATCAAACATTTATCACGATTATTATGATTTTTTTCTAACAACAACATCAGGTTGTTATAAACTATGGTTGAACTAATCCCATGATGGCAGAAACTGGCAAGGAGATACCTGTCACTAGCACGAGTGAATTGATCTTCAATCTCCTCATCTTCACCCTAAAAATAATAAACCAACCTAATCAAGTTGAAAATTTTATTTGCAACACATAATAACTTGCAAGCTAGTAGGAAATTATCATTGCATTTGAAGGAGAAAAACTTGCTTTGGTACTCCGCTAATTCAACAAGATTAAATTTAATTTGATTTCAAATGCTCTCTCTCCTTTTTGGGTTAGTGGAAATGGAAGCTACCAAAACAGGCTATAAGGATTACTCAGTATTGAACAAGGACCTCCAACTAAACTCTACCCAAATGTGTCAGCTTTTCCCAAGTAACCGATAGAAAAGACACAAACACTCGCTATATTTTTAAGATGTTGTGTCACATGCAATTAAGTCAATATCATCAAAAAATCAGTCCAGGAAAAAAGTGACATGAAGGAGAATTAATAGACTGCATAACAATGGTTGCTTCTCAAATGTCCAAATGCATGTTGTGCCACAATTCCTACATGATGCCTTTCAAATGCAGCACAATCAAATCATACCTTCAGGAAATCCTTCTTTATAATGTTTTAAGGAAATGCTTAGGGTTTTGAATATAGATCTACAGTCAAATCTTCAAACTACCTTCGTTTAATACAACACTTCCAACCTCGAGAAGTTAACTAGGTTGGTAAGAGTAAGGCATTGTCTTAGCTCCCATAGGGACTCAAATATCACAAAAATGGCCAGCTTGCCCCTACTATTTCTCTTTTTTTTCTTCAAGTCAGTTTTACTATATTAATCCTGGGTATTTCATACTTATTGGAATTTCTACCTAAGAAATTTTTCTTATGATTTTCGTGCATGGATTTTAAGTTTTATGTCTTTCTATTTCAAAATTGTATTGTTGGAAAGTAATTTGTATTTTTTTGTTTTCATCAAAACATTTTCATATATATGTTGATTATTCTATATACTTTTGATCTTCAACAGGAAAATATACATTCTACTACATTCACTTGGATAATCAGTACATGATGGTGGGAGGGGAGAGCTCCAGTCAATAAGGAAGTCGTTATAGTGGTTGGTATTTTTGCACCTGTTTACTTGGGGGTTTTATTTACATAAACATGCACTTCATTATCTATGTATATCTGAATGATACGTAGGGATTAATTTCATTTTATTTTGTTAGAATGTGTGCTTAATGTGCATATTTAAAGGATAATGATTAGATTTAGTAGTGCAGATGGATTTCTTCCCAACCTTTCATTTTTTGAATTAAATCTAGGTCTAGAGCCCTTTTTATTAGATTATGTGTCAAGATGCTCCTTACTTCTTTATTTTTGTTGCTAAATAATTAGAAATAATAATAAGCTATTTGTAGTGTTAAAATCTTTGCTACCAGGGTCAGGCCCAGAGTCTGAGAAGTTAATTGTATTCTTTATGAAGTATATACTTTGTAAACCTAAGCACTCTTACTTCAAATGAAATTATGTTCCTTCTTTATAATTAGGTTCATATAATAATTACCCACACAAAACTAAAATCAATGCACATTTTTTTTTGAAGGATGCACTTCATGGGAACTTCATATAAACTTTGTTTCCTTAATTTCATGACACAATTAGCAAATTGCATTCTATAGGGTAAGCCATAGGGTACTGATCTTCTGTGTTGTATTTGAATTATCTGTTATCTTTGGAGTCCATTTGGAATGGTCAGGGAGTTTTTCGTGGATAATAAATGTTGGTCAAATCGGTGAACTTTCCACAGATAGATCCCATAAATGTAATGTTTGTGTTGGTTCAGTTTTCGTCAAGCTTGATTCTATTGGTTGTAAATCACAACTAGTTTTCAGATTCAAGAAGAATATATGATCTTCATGGTTTGGTGAACCTTGGTCAGTTGGATGAGATGTCTTATCCTCTATTTGAACTCTTTTCCTGTTTAAATCATTTAATAAATTGTTGAGTTTGTGTAGCAGTTGCTATGTACCCATAATGAAAGGAATACTTTTCAAGTTATCACAATGTGGTTATATCATACCTTATATACCAAAATATGAATCATGGCACATTCTTAGGTCCTCGAAAGAAAAAACATTTAAGAAATAATACGAGATGATTTTAAAAAATATTATAATTAAGTGAAATTTTCATTCAATCTAAGGAAATTAATTTGACTTGTACTTAAATTAAAAGAAACGATGGAGAATTCCTTGGGACTGTTAAGGAGCTTATGCAATCGATATCTATCCTCAAAGCCATTTTAGAACATGGATACTAGATCAAAGAAGGATTGTCTTTTTTATTTTTTATTTTTTCAAATAAATGATTCTTATATTAACACATATTACAACACAACGTACAGTTATCTAAAGGAACGAAAAGGTACTTAGGAAGGATAGAGCTTTAGAATTACAAAATTTATCATCCTTTTTATGAACACGCTTGGGTATAACCCTGGTTTTAAAATTAGCATAGAAAATATCATGAAAGGCTTCTAAGGAAAATTGAGCCCCATTGGAATCTGCATTGCAGTGCATCCTTTAGGTGGGTGCAGAAAATCTATTCTGATGGAGTGCCAGACACCTTTAAAGTTACCTAGAGGAATTGCATCACAATCCCATGCACTTTATCCTTTAGATGCATTGTAGGCAGACTATTCTGATGCTATGCTAGACACATTGAAAGTGAGGTGGAGCAACTGCATCACAATCTCGTGTAGTGCATCCCTCCACTGTAATTTTTTGTAGAAAATATGCTTTGAGGAGGTCCAAATCATATATCTGGAACATCTGCACTTCCAAAACAAATAAAAAATACGTTGAATGATCTCAGTGATCCAAAAGTGTAGACATTGTGCATCCATGAAGCTATACTTTACAAGCCTAATTTTAGAGGGTAATTTCTGATAAACCATTGACTATGGAAATATCATCAACTGAAACATCGTGCTTCCAAATTGTGTTAAGGTGCATTATCTTCTTCCATTTTGTGCTCAATATCCACTTTCCATTGACTATCTCTATGAACAGATGTGACAAATGAAGATCCTGGTAAAGCTAGCATGCCTTAAAGATCCAAATTGCCTTGGTATAGTGCCAAAGCCAATCCCTATAGATGGGGTTGGGGTTACTGCCATTAAGTGTTTTCTTTACGGACAAGTTTTTGGATATCTTGTATCTCACCTGCTAAGTATCTCTTTAAATGG
The DNA here is from genome assembly GCA_034641835.2 of Pinus albicaulis. Lineage (NCBI taxonomy): Eukaryota > Viridiplantae > Streptophyta > Pinopsida > Pinales > Pinaceae > Pinus > Pinus albicaulis. The sequence continues at coordinate 1,179,533,254 of CM076582.1, read as the reverse complement.
ATGTAACACATGAAGAGTCTAATAAAGCTGGCATGCCTTAAAGATCTAAAACAGGCTTCTATATCAATGAATCCAATCCCTTTTTCTATTCAATTCATGTGTCTTTTGGAGGTACAAGGCTTTAATATTCCTGTATTCTGCCACTTAGTTACTGTCTCTGTGAATGAATGTGAAACACGAAGAGCCTTGTGAAGGCTTATAGATCTAAACCTACTTGTTCACTGTAGAAGTGTCTTGTGTGGGGATGAGGCTTTGATATTATTATATTGAAACAATATGATATGAGAAATCCATTTTCTTTACAGCTCAATTTCCAAGACCTCCACTTTCTCTTGGATTGATCCCAAAGGCCCCTTTACCCAAAAACCCATTTTCAGTGAATTGTTTAAGCGATAACCTCTAAATACAAGAAAGAGTAGTAGTCTAATCTGTAGTAGCCTTTGAAATTCCCATGTCCTTTACATGAAAGACAAAGTTCAACCCTCTTCCAAGGTTCTCATATTCTCTTAAGAATGATAGTCTGGCCAATCTTCAAACCTGCTGGTTTAGCTAGCATACCATAGAGCTGAAATGGCCCCTTCATTCTCACAATATGTTCGTTGTGAAAAAATTTGGATATCGGGAGTTGCTTCCATAGTTTGAAACTGAAAAGGCATCAAAATACCCACTTAGCAGACGATATTTTACATAGTAGACCAACGACGATCATGCCAAATCCTCCATATTTCTTGAACATTATGGAAAACCACGATTGACCTAGGTCTACATATAATACTTATGATTAGTAGCCTAATATGCATATAATACTTCATATTGATTGTTGTGCACATTAGTATACACTTTATTTTGAATTTATGGGATCAGTCTAAATTTAATCACCCTACCTTTAAATAATGTGTCAAGTTGTGGTAAATGGAGCTCCATGAACTACCATTCCCAAGGTATTTGGCTCACTTTTTTGCATTGAGTACTTCATATTGATTGTTTGGCACATTAATATCCACCTTATTTTTTTGTGTACTTGGTTTTACATGTTAAAGCCAAATTCAATTTTTTCCTTTCGAGTCCCTTCCTACTTACAATCATTTAGAGATTGGATCTCCTATGCTAGGGACACCAACATCCCCTTGTCCCCCATGAGGGCCCCTAAAATTTGGGGGGGTGTCTTTGTATGAATCTCAAGTGTGTTTCCCAGCTCCTTCCTCCCCATGTTCCAGAAATTTGGTGGAACATTAGAATTATTAATGTAAGGATACTTTTCATGAAGAACCATCCCCGCTTAGCACTAGGGAATTGAGGCTTTCTAAACAAGAACTAGTTTTACTTGTTCAAGAAAAATTCGAATTTTTTCATTCCAATCCCTTCCTATAGGTGCACAGACTCATATGCTAGCATTTCTGGCTTAATGAGAATGGTAATTCACTTGTATTCTTGTCATTAGATTGTTGTACCTCTCTTTTCTCCATGATTTCATTGTCCCTTGAATTAATATATGATGCATCTAAAAAATTGCAGGCTTCAAGTGATTAAAGAAAAATTTGTGCCTATACTTGGGTTCAAAACCTAGAACACATGTTGTCACACTAAAGTTGGCCACAGATTTAACTTTCGCATCCATGGTTAGTAGTAATCCAAGTGACATGGATGCCTAAGGATGTAGATTATCTCAATGAATGATGCCATGTTCAAGCCTTCTATGGAATTTACAGAATAGATACTTCTTTGTCATGGAATTTGAGCCAAATGAAGAGCCAACAGTTAACCAAGGGCTATTTAACAACAAAGGAGAAAAATCATGCCTATGGCCTTTACATACTTCATTGTAGACATTTTTAACTCCTTATCCAAAACCAAACCTAACCATAGTTGTAGAAATAATTAGGTAAAATCCTTGGTTTACCCCTGCAAGATTACCAATTCACAACCCTAAGAGGTTAACAATAGGGTGTTGGTTCAAAACTCACTGCCTATGTAGATCAAATGTTAAGACATACACCTTAGTTCAATTCTCATCAAAAAACTATATAGGTCTATCCAAAATGACCTAAAATTTTTGGGTTCCCTTCTAATGAAAATTTGTCGATTCACCCATTATAGTACACGTGTTATAATTGTGTGCTCTTTTTTTGCATCTTGATCTTATTGTTTCAGATCCTTCTATACTATTTTATTTTTTGAATATATTTCTTGTATTGTTAATATTTTGTGTTTACATCCTCATCCCTTGCTCCCACTTATTTTCTCTGAACTTTGGGGAAATATAGAATTATAGACATTATATTTATGTATAAGTGTGTGTAGCTATTACATGATCATAAATTCCTAGTACTACCCTTAATAAAGACATAAGCATGAAGGAAGTGTTTTGATGGGTGAAATGATAATTTTCCATATTTCTTCATAGTAACTTGATTTGTAAATGTTGTCATTCTCTTTGGATTGCCAAGATATGAATGAATAATATTTTTTTCATGCTAATATAAGTCCTTTGTTTATACATGAATGCATGTACTCTATGGGACCCTTGTTAGAATATTACTATTTAGTGCCATTGAGGTCAATCATACCTAGTTTTCTTACGTAGTTAATAATATATGTATGATTAGTTTAGGTTTAGCTGCATAGAGTTGTGACTTAACTCAATTTGTACTTTTGAATGGTAATAAAATTATCTTATTTTATATATTCTCAGCTTCAGATATGTTGTAATAATATTTTTAATGTGCAGAAGGAACCAAGAATTTTCCGTTTAGATATATCAAGTGTGTATGAGAACAAACTCCCTATGGATGTGTGCTTCTTATGATCTGAGTGTTTTCCGTAAACATTTTTGGCAGGGTTTATGGCCAATACTAAATAGGTTGTCTTTAATCCTTGGAAGAAATCTAAATCCTAGCTTTTCTTTTAAGAAATCCTGTTTAGTAGTATTTATGTCTTCCATTAAAATAAATCATCACTATTTTTTTTCCTAAATCTTTGATAAATTTTTTTATCAATGCTACTAATTGTGGGAAATTTCCTAATATAGATAGATCAATATTACTAGAAAGGCAGAGTGGTTAGGTCATAGGTGTTGTCAATGATGGAAAGAATACAATGCTTCTATAAAAAATGGCTCATTCTCTCATCTCATTTTATTTCTGCATTATCCAATTTCTAGTCATACACCACCTTTACCTACCACTTCTGTGAGTGATTTAAGTGCATTGTCATGTGATCTAGCTTATGTTGTCAAATCATCAATGTTTGCCTCCTCCAGTGCATTATATACTTAAGTTGTTTCCCCACAAGAATAATTAGCATTGACAAGTAGGACAGGAAAGTTGGGCTCCCTAGATTTTGAGTTGCTATCCACTTGTTCTACATCATCATTTGTATTGTTTTCATCCATGGATTCATCTAAAGTATCTTCTCTAAGGAAGTAAACACTAAATCCCAATGAAAAATTAAGAAAATAGGTTGTGATTAAGTTCGTTATTTATATAAGATGCATTTTTTATCTAGATTTCTGGAACATTGGTAAAGAAAACCCAAGTGATGGATTCCTATCATTTATGTTATGAAATTATTGGCCTCCTTTTCAGGAATTCAAGCTTAATCCAAATGCAAAGAGCTATAACCCATGCTTCCCTACACCTAGACCAGTAGCATCTCCAGTGGTTCAGGGTATTTTTTATGTTGCAGGCAATATTCCTCCTATGAGACCCATACAAAGCATACCAGTAAGGCTTGGAGTAAGCTCTTTCGCACAACAAGTTTCTGAACCTACCATGTTCACTCAGTACAATAATGATGTGGCTGCATCTAGAGTGAGTTCTACATCGTATATCCAACCTATAGCCACCTTTGTGCCACGTGTGTCAAGAGCAGTTGTATCGACAATTTTGACTGCACAACCAGCAATCGACAAAATCCCCCCTCCATGACAAAATTTATGGTTTTTGTACCTTTAGATAGAGAACACAAGTTGTTTTTTGAGATATATTTATGAATATTCTCTAGTAGAGAAATATAATTTATTTTATCGAGGTTACATTTTTATTGTCTTGAAGAAACATAATGTTTCCTTTCATATAGTATACTAGTATGCTACATAACATGCATTAAGATACCGATGCTTGAATAAAATTGAACTTTTCCAAATTAAAGAATTAAAACATGCATTTTCTTTTGAGGAATATTTAATCCATAGTATCTCTGTGTGTGAAATTTGAAATTATATAAGGACTGAAAGTTTGCAAATTTATTATGCGGAAAATTACAAAAAGTTCGAAAAATGGCATAGTAAAATGTTAAAGAAAATATTCAAGGTCATCATAATTGATCTCTTTTTGATACTTTATAGTGAGGATATTGTGATGTTCACAAGATAAAAATATTTCCTCAGTCACATATGATTTCAAATCAACACCATCTTTGATTTGAACCTAAATAGTCTTATTATCTCTGAGTACTTCCCTAATCACAATGGGTAGTAGATGTTACTCATGGATTATTTCTCTCATTATATATATTAGTAAAATCTATAAAATGTATCAGTACATTTGAATCATGGGAAAAAACATATGATTGTTATCATTTAAATTATCCATATCTCTTGGAGCCCAAAAATCTAATTGATTTGGATAAGATTTATCTATAAGCTCAAAAACAACCCTATTATAAGTTGAAGGCCCATTATGTCGTCTTGAGTCTTGACAAAGTATGATGGAATGAAAATGAGTGAGGACCAAATCTAGGTTTATCATGTCAAAACCTAGGTTCATTAAGATGATGACCTTGGTCTGAAGATAGCCACCATACAAAATAGGACCACCCATACCTATAGTTTCCATCTCTTTTTCATCATCAATACTAACATACTGAGGACTTGTAACATGTTGAGGCTCATGGTAGTCATTTCAATACAATTTATTAGAATACATGCCATGTCCATAAGTTTTTATATTTAATCTATGCATCCAATGTGACGATTTCTTATTATGAGATTTACCACATACAAAAATGGCATCATTCACATAATTTTGAAGATGTCTAAAAAAGTCAACATAATTTTTTTCACATTTACAACTTCCCTCACATTTTCTGGTTTTTGAAGCTCGAGCACTTTCATAACAAAAATAGGAAAATTCAAGCAACAAAAAAAATGGTCCACTAGTCTCTTTTCATCTACCGATATTAGAATGAAGTTTTATTAGAGACATTGTTTGTTTGTTTTTTTGGTTATAAAAGGGTTTTCTCTTGGTTCTATGTGACTTTCAATTTATCATATGTAGCATGTTGAGAAATGGAAAATAATAATGTGTGACATCTATCTTGCAAAAATTGACGTTGGATGAAAGGATGAAAATTTTAACCATGCTATAGTTCACTCTGGTAAAGGAAGAAGAACATCTTTAAAAGATGCCTAAGAATACACCATATACAAAGTTTGAACATAAGCAATATATGGATTTTTCTTTGGTAGGTATGTTCTTTTTTCTACCCAAGGTATCACAAGAATAAAAATATTGATATTGTAGAAATTGTTTGAGGACCTTATTGAGATGGATTTTCTTGATGTCATACTTGATTGATACCTTCTCATATGTCAAGAAGGCTTTAAATACGAATTAATATTTTCTTGAAAAAAATAAAACTAAAAATAGATATAAAAGATAAAAACAAATGGCAATCCCTTTGTTTGATTGTTACTTGACTCTGTTGTGGGCAGGTTACATGAAATGTGATTGGAAAAAGGATGGGGATACAATGCAGAGCATGCCTTGAATATGTTTAATATGTCGTTAGAGATCCTTCATGCACCTGAGCCATCGAATTTGGAAAATTTTCAAGTAGGGATTCATATGGTTTTAAATGTTGTGATTATTTCAGCTCATGGTTATTTTGGGCAAGAAATGTTTTTAAGAATGCCAGACAAGACATCGCTGGAAAGGTAAAGAGATTTTTTATAATTGCAATGTACATTCCATGATATCCTCTCTTTATTTTTTTATTGTATTTTGAATGTTTATTTTGATTTTGTTTTTTCTTTTAAATATGAAATTGAAAATACTTGGTATCATGTACATTAAAAAACAACCAAAGATTGAAGATGAAATTAGTATTACACGATATTCATTGGAATCCTTAAATAACTATTTTGTGCTAAAATATTTTCATGACTATAATAAAATTTTAGTTTCATGTTTTTATTTGAGTACATGTTGTTTATATACTTCACCAAGTTCATGTGTTCTAAAATGAAATGTTATTGTCGAATAAGACGACAAGGATTAAACATCACACCTCATATTATTTTCTTTCACAAGTTATCTATAGCTTGAGCTTTTTAGCATGTAACTTATAAGTTGACATGATTGTGCCTAAGCTTTGCCATAAGGTTGAATACTAAATTACTAAGGTTTTATTTTCAATGGTGACATTTTCTTTTCTTTGCTTATACAGGTCATCTGGCCACATAGTAGCCACTACTGAAGAAAACTTGTTTGAGTTTCTTTCTTGTATGGGGAAAAATGGCTTTAACATTGTTGATGTTGAGTTATATGTCCTATAAATTATTTATAGTCTACTTTAGTTTATATTCTAGCATTCATTGTCTTTCATGTCTTAGACTCAACATTGTATCTTATTTTGTTTCCAGAAAAGGAACTCAACATTGATGGTCAGAAGCAGGAATTTGAAGAAAGAGGAGAACAATAACACTGGAGTGACAAATGTAGAAATCGATGGTCAAGTATTCAGAGTTGAATAATTCACACACATAGAGATCGATGGTCAAGTATTCAGAGTTGAATAATTCACCTGCAATGCCTTGGAAACATAATGATAATTGTTTGAAGTGATTGAAACATCAGTTAAGGTGTAAATTGTAGTCCAACCAATATTAAGTTGGAAACTCATATTGTAATACTTTAACATTTCATATAATATAATCTATATGGTTGAAATTATTTATAGTAGCACTTAATATTGTTTAGTATTGTAATTAACATATGCAAATTTGCATTTTCATATTAAATGGAGATACACATTGTAAAATATTTTTTAAATTTAGTTGCTAAAACATACTTATTAATTTATGTTGATTAATAATGAACACAAAATCAATATAAAACTATGAAATTAGTAGTTTGTATTTATTAATGATTACATAAATAAAATTAGTATACGACTAAATTAGTCATTTATAATGATTATTAATGAAAGTAAGGAAATAAATATAAACTACTAAATTAGTCGTTTATATAATGAATATGAAACTACCCAAAGATATATGACTATTGCTAATGATAAATTTGTGATTACAAATGACAAATAAATTTTGCATATATACGACTATTGGTAGCTAATTTACAATATCTTGTAACATAGCCAAAATTTAGTCATATTCCTTTGGTCATTAATTGGTTTCAAACAATGACAAATTTTTTTATTTATGTGACTATTAGTAGCTAATTTACAGTATCTTGTAACATGACCAACATTTTAGTCATATTTCTTTGCTCATTTATTGGTTTTTTCGGGTGATCACATAGTAATATATTTTGTTGTATATTTGGTCATTAATTGTGACAATTAATGACTAAATCAATGACTAAATTAATGACCACATTTATCACTAAATATACAACTAGAGGATAAAATTGAGACAACCAATTAATGACTAAGCTAAAAACGAGTAAAAGTTGGTCGCGTTCTACGGTAAGGTAAATTAGCTATTACTGGTCACTGACTGAAAAATCGTCATTTATATGCAAATTTTAGTTTTTTTTTTAGTAACTAATTAGCCATTTTGTACTAGTGACAAAAAAACACAAGATAAGAGAAAAAGTAAATTTGGTAGACTCGGCTAAAAATATGTTATGCAACCATCTCACAAAATAGAATAAAATATATATCACGACTTAGAAATCAGCCTCTTCGAGGGGGAAAACTCCTTTACATTACATAAATGATAAATTCTTGCATCATACAGATGAAAAACCTTACCTTATATATATTGGAATCTACAGGATCACAATATAACAATATGGGGACCACATGGGCATAACAATAACAATAATGGGGCTACACGTATGGTACACAATAATAACAATATGGAGACTACATGGGCACAATAATAACAATAATGGGGCTACAATAATAAGGGACTACACTAGTATAATGGGGACCTAACATTACCCTATCCTTAAAACAAGTGTTGTCCTCAACACTTGAGTAGTTATGGATTCTTCTGTATAAAATTCTATTCCTCCCATGTCAAAACTTCAGTGGGTAAGTTCTTCCACTTGATGAGATATTCTGGAATTCTAATATTCCTAATTAGCTGATAACTAATTAAGAATATTAAATTTTGCCATTTTTTTTTCTTAAGTTTAGCAGGTGAATAAAAGGGTGAACGGACCCATAAACCCAACACTTTGAATAAAACCTCTTTTCCAGAGCTAGTGTGAACAACGCAGAATCTTGTGCGGCCAAGAGGCCAAGAAAGTAGCACAACATGTCTGAATGCCAAGGGGCTAAGTGATAGCGCAGTTAATGAGTGGACCCAAGGTTGTTGGGGTTTCACAACAATAAGAAGGGGGTGTGGGCAGCCATGGAAATAATTCTTGCATATTCTCATTTTCTATTATTTACAACTTGAGCACGCTCGATATGTTTAGCCGAGTCTACAACTCTTTTATCACATCGGTCTCTCCGAGAAGAGATCCCAACCTCATCCTCTAGGGACTACGAGTGCCCTCTCAGGAGAGGATTTTTGGAGGAGACTTCATTCAGGAGTTTCACGGAGGTTCAGGAGAGGATTCCTACTATCCGTCATGAGCTGATTTTATTATCTAGCATCACGAAACTTGCAGCCCCTCTATAGTAGTGTATTCACTCAGTGACTTACACAGTCCAACAGTAGAGAGATTTAGGAGAGGATGAAATTCCATAGCATTCACGCTTGGAATCTAGTGAACGGTTCAGCCCTTCAAAATTTGAGCTTTGGGGAGTAGTTGCAGACATTTTCTCTTTTATTTTAGCCCAGAGCTCTACATACCCAACAAAATTTGAAATTAGAAGAGGGCCAATGATATAAAGGCCAAATTTTGAAGATTGGAGTTTGGGGGAAATATTTATGGGTTTTTCTTAGTTTTTTTAATAGAGTCCATGGTTAAAATCCTCAAATTTTTTGAGCAGTTGATCAACCCATTTACGCAATCCCTACTCAGTTAGTAGCTCTATGGGCTAGGCAAAAAAGGGAAGACTTTGAAATTTGGAATTAGAGAAAACCATTTCTGGGTTTTTCTGGGTTTTTGGAAAGGATCACCTTCCCAAATTCCTAGAATTTTTTGACCAGTGGAAGCAGCCCAACCAGTAGTCCAAAGTTGGGCAGCTGCAACATTTCCAAGAGGGTAGGACAGAGGAAGAGTCCAGCAATAGCAGAAGTAGAGAATTGTTTTAGTGTGCAAAACTGAGGGTCATTTCAACCAGCTTAGCTGGTTAGAGTGCTATCTATTTTTGGCATTTTGATATTTTTTTTTTCACGTCCATATTTAATAAAATGGCTCAACAGTTTTTGTCTCTTTTCTGGCGTTTTTAATGTGTTTTCCATATTGCTATAATTTTAGTCTATTATTTCTTGTATTATTGTCATTTTTCCATTTGGGATATTACAGTGGTATCAGAACATAATCTTGGCTCAGCTTGTGGGAAAAATTCATTCTATGATGAGAGAAAAATAAAGGTTAAACTCAAACGCCAAGGGAGTAACCTTGAATAAGGTGATTAGGGTTCAAAAAATGATCATTAATTCAAGGAAGAAACTAATTCATGCAACAATGTTGGATCAAGAAATTGTTGCAGTTGATGTGGAGTCATTGGTAGAAAATTGGTAGGCATACTAATCATTGGGACATGACATTCAGGAAACCCTCTCTTTTTGGGAGTACCGTGAGCTAAGGTACAGGCACATAACAAGGGGAATTCGATGGAATTATGCAGGCATGGCCAGAAGGATTAAGGAAGGAGATGAAAGAGTAGTTGAAGGGGCCATAGATGGCAAGGAGATAGTTGAGCATACACTCATTGGTGAAACACCACCTATTGTTGAGGTATCCATTGATGGGGTATCTAGGGTTGTGACCGAGTTCTCTGATGATAGCAATGCATCACAGGTTGATGAGGTGTTAGGAGACAACTCCACCATTGTTGAGGAGCCGATAGGTACAGAGGCCTACAGGCCTATGAAATAATTTTCGGATGACAATCACATGCAGCTGACGAGTCAGCATGTCTTGCGTGTTCGAGTGTCTATGGAGGAAGGTGCACATCCATACTTTGCGCTAGCCCTTGAGGAGGTGCTAGGAGATACAAAGGTATCGGATGATGGTCGCACAAAGTAGTGCCATTTAGGTTGACCTTCTTGCTTTGAAAGGTGATGCCCGGGCTAACCAACTTAAAACACAATCTTCAATTTCTATGCATATAAAAATAATGCACTTGAATTTTACCCAAATAATTTTCAATCTTGCAATCTCACAAAATTGATGTTGAAGCTAATTTTCTGTTCTAAACACTATCATTAGAACTCAACAACCACATTCATGTATGGGGCTTCTTTTAACTTTATGGTTAAAACCATTTTAAGAACCACTCTATGGAAAATATCAATGAACGTCTGATTTGTATTAAAAGAACCATTATATAACAAGACCATGGTATACTCTTTTACCTTCCACCTATTTATCATGACTCGGCCCCACACATACTATTTAATTCATATCCAAGATTACTTTCGCTTATAACTATAATGTGTCCCCAGCATGCAATTTCATTTTATACAAGGTTTGACTTTATATAACCCCAAGCACTAACATATATGTTAACGCTTATTGTTTTCACTCTTCATTAATACATTTGGCTATGTTCATATTCCATTATATTTCATACGAAACCCTGACCTTATTAACCTCAAAACTAAATATGAATAATGTCGGGCCCACAACAATTCATACATACCTTGACTAATTTCCAAATGGATCTAATGATCCATATTTCATCGCACTTCTAACCTCGATATTGCATGCATCCACGCATCCAACGATTATCTCATAACTAACATACACGAGACTTAATGCCCACACATAAATACTTGACCCACAACAACTACTCTTACCTAGCTTTATCATGCATGCAAATTCAAGATGCGAATGTTGTCGATCTCCGATGACTAGAAATTGGATGGAAATCACATTTTTTTCACCTTGTGACTTAACTCTCCAAAAAAACGCGAAACTCGTGGTTTTCAAAAACCACCTCCACCTTACGTGTCAAGCGTCGAATGTTATCACGTTTTTTTTCTCAATACCATTTACCACTTGAGAGATCGCGTGATACTGCTATTTTTTGTTCTCAAACTGCTTTCACTATTCAGTTGGTGGTTCCACTTCTTATCTTCATGGTTCCACTTCATTTATTAATTCCGCGTTCGCCCAATTTAACTCTCCTCAATTCTGCCTTCAATTCGGGTTACACCTTATATCGTAACTTATTAATTCTCATTAGAACCAAGTATAACACCTACACACGCATACTTCCTTCCACTTTATTGTTAATTATAGTTTCCCCTTTCGATTGATACATTCTAATTCATGAGCCTGCGCCGTTACTCCTTATCGACTCCGCTTTATCTCTGCATTGTTCTTTGTACGAGACCTCCTCTAAAGGTTTCAAAAAACTGTATGATATTACACAACAGAATGTGCAAACTCCTCCTTTGAATGCTCTATAAAATGAAATCTTTAATTGTAACTTAAAACCCCGATTCACCCCACTATGTTTATACAACAAATTACTGAATTCTCAGTTTAAACTCAGATTTCCTCTTGCATCATCAATCTTTGCAGTGATCAATGACTGCAATTTCTTCTATTCTCCCTCAGGAATGTATGAAGTCTCTGTTGCAGAGTCTTAATCAAACATCTACTCATAATTCGAGTATTCCACACACAGAATTTAAATCAATCCATACACATAATTCAGAATCAATTCTTCATATATACAATTCTAATCAATTTACATAAAACTCTATCTCTAGCTAGATTTTCAATTTGATGGCCTTCTATCCTAACACTCTGTTTCTAAACCACTATGAACAACTCTCCTCCTCTCCATATCTATTTGCTTAATGCCTCCGTGGCTTATTTTTATACAAATTGATAATCAATCGATTCAACTCCTTCAATGACTCAACAAAACTCTTGGATTTACCAAAGTCCTAAATATAGCCTAAATCCCTAAATAAACTGAAACTGACTTTTCACATTCCTAGCTAATCAACTCTCCTCATGTTCTCCAATCATTTGGGAACATTTACAATTTCTCTCCATATCTTATTAAAAATCACTCAAATATTAATAATTACATAAGAAAGCAAAAACATGAGACCCCCCCATGTATATTAAAATAAAAAGTATTTTCCTGGGCCTAATGCCCCTACATTAGACTCCCCAGGTTCAAATTAATCATGATCTCATGATCATGTGCTTTCATCCTTGTCTTCCTGGATCCCACACGTTGTTCTGCAACTGATAATTTGTTGCAATATTCTTCTTCTGCACTTATCCAAGCTTCCATATCTTATTTTGTCTGGCTCCACTAGCTGCACTTTTACATTCTCTTTCTGTCTTTCTTCTTCTACTAATTCTGCTTATTTTTTTTCTTGCTACTGCCTTCCTCTAAGAGACTTTCACCATCAAATTTCTCATAATTTCAATCTCTTGATCTAATTTATCTTCTGACTGTTGGATACTGCCCCATATTGATTGCTAAACTTCTACTTCTGCTTCTACTTGTTGAGTTCTTATTTGCTGAACTCTTACTACTGCTTTTACTCCGACTCTTGCCTTTAATTGTTGAGCCCTAGCTTCCACCCAATCATCCATGCCATATTGTTCTTTGCAACAGTAAAACTCTTCCCGATTGTCACCCATGACAATTTCTTCACTCTTTGACATCAGGAATTTATTGGACTGGTATTTAAATTTCTAGTCACTGTCATCATCTCTTTTCTTCTCCTAGACTAAACATCCCTTAGTCCTTCCATTAGTACCTGCAATCATAAAGCAAACACCAAAATTACAAAATCCTTATGTCTCTTCCTCCTCTTCTAGCAACACTTCAAATTGTTGCTCTAACATTTCCTCTGGAAACACTTCAATCTGCTGCTCTGCCATTTCATTCTCTTCTCTAAATGTTTTCAGTAAACAATTCAGCCACCTGTTTTCAAGCATTTCATCAATATGCTGCAAACTTGTTTCAACATATTCTTCTTCTTATTCCTTGAAAGTATTCAGTAATTGTCTTTCATCCCCTTGATTGATTCTGGCAATCAATTCAAGTTCTTCAAGTAATGTGTCGCCATCTTCTATCAGAGTAAAATTTTGATTCTCCACCAGTGTAGCAGTCCCAAAATTTTGTCCTCTGGTCTTCTCTTTGTCCATCAGAAAAAACAACTCCTCTTTGTCATTATCAGTAACCAATTCATCTTCAAACATAGCTGTCATATTTCCATTGAAACAATACTTTTAACAAAACAAGGAATTTATGAATTCCTTTTGCTGCAGTAATTCGATCTGATCTTCCTCTGAAAGATAATCATCATCATACTTTACTTGGAAACATTCATCTTCACTGAATACAATTTCATCACATGAACTATCTTCTTCAATACCTGCATTCACATACAACTTGTCAATTTTAAAATCATAAGACCCCACGGTCTCATTTGATGATTCAACCATCAAATATTCTTTCTACTATTCCAAATCCTTTCCAAGACCCAAAAAGTCCTCATTGTCTTCATTCCCTTGTATCCTCACATTCTGCAATCCCCAATTTTGAAATTGAGGTTCTCCTTCCCATATTGAATCCTGGTTGTTTAGCATAATCTCCAGCAATCCAATTTCTTCATTCCATGGATTAAATTCTTCCACAGAATTTTCATCCTCCTTTCATTGACTATCTAGTGGTGTCAATTTTTCTTCAGCATCAACAAAATCTGCATTCACAAAAAAATTGTTAAAACAAAAATCATAAGGCCTTAGTGCCTTTCTTCCTCTGCCATCATTTTATTATGTTGTCCTGAAATTCCTTCCTTCTCTATCAGCACATCAGTATGCTGATTCACTTTTCCCAAAGAATTCTCTAAAGAATTCCCAAGACTATCAACAAGTATTTCATTCACACCATCTGCCTCCATGATGGTTTCCTATTCACTGTAGTGAACTCTGCCTTCTGCAATCTCCCTTTCATACTCTGAATTCTCCAACAAGTATTTCGACAATGCAATTTCTCTTTTTCATTATTTAAGAACTTAATCATCACTTACAGTCCCTACATTCATAGACAAACTTTCAGTTTGTGGACCAAGAGCTTCAACAACCTCAACTGGTGTTTCACATATTAGTTCTTCAAACTGATCCCCTCCTTCTTTATTCACAAGAATTTCTTCCTATGTTGCAACAGCTTCTATCATAAATGTATCATTGCTTACTTTAGTCAAGGGAAATTTTCCGACATTGCATTCTTCTCTAGAGTATTCATCTTCTGAGAGATACTTCTTCATACTTGAGATAGCTTCACAAGATTGCTCATCCTCCTCTGTAAAACCTGTAATCACCTTACAATTTTCAGTCACAAAAATACAAGGTTCTACATCATCCAACTGATTTGGACTTGTCTAATAACTCAGGGAATCATCAATAATTTCCTCTTCAACAAGAAAAACTTCTTGTTGTCTTAGTTCTTATCCATGGCTCATAATATCTCTTGCAGATCTCCATTCTTCATATGTACTCTGTTCTGCTTCACAAACATAAACTTCTCTTCTCAATCCAGTTGCTCTGAGTTCTACACATTCCAGCTGTACATTCCTCCTCTGTTCAAGCTTCCTCAGCTTTTCTACAAACATACACGAATCATCAGAAGTAAATTCATTTGACCACTTGGTCTTACTTGAAGTTTCAATCTTCAAGTCCTTCTCCAAATAGTCAATCATCCTGAGTAATCTCTCTTTTTGTTGAGCATGTATCATCTGCTCTTTATTCATTTGTATCCTATGCCACTTTACTTTCTTCTTCATGAGCCAACCAACTCTCTGGATTTCCTCTATCATATTTTCTAGTTTATTAAACTGTTATATGATCTCAGCTACCTCTTTCCAATATTTTGCATCAGTCAATTTCTTCCTCATGCCATTTGTCTTGGCATCTTCTTCCTCTTTTCTGTTATGGCCTCTCTCAGAACCCCTGCTATCTCTTCTATGAATTTTGGAAGTAATCTTCTCCTCCACCATGAGCTCCTCACTCATCAATTGCACCAAGCCTCTGCAATAGCAAGCTCTCCTATTGCCACTTACCTCACCAATCCTTTCCTCCATATCTGGGCTTTTGGAAAGTATTGTTCCCTTATCTGCTGGATCCTTCTCAGCACTCTCTTCTGCTCTCTCTATGCTTCATTCTGTAACTTCTCAAGAACACATTTATTCTTCTTTCATCCAACCTCTGTTGGGAATTCTGCAAGTTCTGCCACACTTTCTTCTTCACTTTAGAATCCTCTGCTGGACTCTTTCATCATTTCTCTCAAAGATGTGATCTTATTTTGCTGAGATTTCTTCAATTTCCTGCAATATGAGTTCTGCAAACAGTTCTTCACACCATAGTTAAATAATTCTCATCAACTCACCTTCAAGATTCTGTAAATCTTGCTTCTTCTTTCAGCTGCACTGCACCTCTGTATGTTGCAATCTTTATCAGTTTCAAAATATGATCTTACTTCAACTTACATAAATTCAATAAAAAAATTGAACTTCCAAAAAGACCTATTCCAGCTCTGATACCACATGATGCCTAGGCTAACAAACTTCAACCACAATCTTCAATTTATATGCATATAAAAATAACGCACTTCAAGTTTACCCAAATAATTTTAAATCTGGCAATCTCACAACATTGATGCTGAAGCTAATTTTCTGTTCTAAACACTATGATTAGAACTCAACAACCACATTCATGTATGGGGCTTCTTTTAACTTTATGGTTAAAACCATTTTAAGAACCACTCTATGGAAAATATCAATGACTGTTCGATCTGTATTAAAATATCCATTATATAACAAGACCATGGTATACTCTTTTATCTTCTGCCCATTTATCACGACTCGACCCCACACATACTATTTAATTCATATCCAAGCTTACTTTCACTTATAACTATAATGTGTCCCCAGCACACAATTTCATTTTATATAAGGTTAGACCTTGTATAACCCTAAGCGCTAACATATACATTAACGCTTATTGTTTTCACTCTTCATTAATATATTTTGCTATGTTAATATTCCATTATATTTCATACGAAACCCCGACCTTATTAACCTCAAAACTCAATCTGAAAAATGTCGGGCCCACATCAATTCATACATACTTTGAATAATTGTTGAATGGATCTGATGATCCATATTTCATTGCGCTTCTAACCTCGATATCACACGCATCCAACAATTATCACGTAACTAACATACACGAGACTTAATCCCTGCACATAATTATTGGACCCACAACAACTACTCTTACCTGGCTTTATCGTGCATGCAACTTCAAGATGCGAATGTCGTCACTCTCTGATGGCTAGAAATTGGATGGAAATCACGTTTTTTTTCACCTTGTGACTTAACTCTCCAAAATAATGTGAAACTCATGGTTTCCAAAAACCACCTCCACCTTACGTTTCAAGCGTCGAATGTTATCGCGTTTTTTTTCTCAATACCATTTACCACTTGAGAGATCATGCGATACTGCTAGTTTTTGTTCTCAAACCGCTTTCATTGTTCAGTTGGTGGTTCCGCTCCTTATCTTCATGGTTCCACTTCATTTCTTAATTCCGCGTTCGCCCAATTTAACTCTCCTCAATTCTGCCTTCGATTTGGGTTACACCTTATACCGTAACTTATTAATTCACATTAGAACCAAGTATAACACCTACACATGCATACTTCCTTCCACTGTATTGTTAATTATAGTTTCCCCTTTCGAATGATACATTTTGATTCATGAGCCTGCACCGTTACTCCATATCGAATCTGCTTTATCTTTGCATTGTGCTTTGTGCGAGACCTTCTCCAAAAGTTTCAGAACATTGTATGATATTACACAACAGAATGTGCAATCTCCTCCTTCAAATGCTCTATAAAATGAAATATATAATTGCAACTTAAAACCCCTATACACCCCACTGTGGTTATACAAAAAATTAATGAATTATGATTTTAAACTCAGATTTCCTCTTGCGTCCTCAATCCTTGCAGTGATCGATGACTGCAATTTCTTCTGTTCTCCCTAAAGAATGTATGAAGTCTCTATTGCAGAGTCTTAATAAAACATCTACTCATAATTTGAATACCACACACAGAATTTAAATCACTCCATACACATAATTCAAAATCATTTCTTCATATATAGAATTGTAATTAATTTACAAAAAACTCTGTCTCTAGCCATATTTTCAATTTGATGGCCTTCTATCCTTACATTATGTTTCTGAACCACTATGAACATCTCTCCTTTTCTCCAAATCTATTTTCTTAATGCCTCCGAGGTTTATTTTTATACAAATTGATAATCAATAAATTCAACTCCTTCAATGACTCAATAAAACTCTTGGATTTCCCAAAGTGCTAAATTTAGCCTAAATCCCTAAAAAAACTGAAACTAACTCTTCACATTCCTAGCTAATTGACTTCTCCTCATGTTCTCCAATGATTTGGGAACATTTACAATTTCTCTCCATATCTAATTAAAAATCATTCAAATATTAATAGTTACATAAGAAAGAAAAAACATGAGACCCCCCTGTGTCTATTAAAATACAAAGTATTTTCTTGGGCCTAATGCCCATGCATCAAAAGGGAAGGCCACATCAGTACTAGAGGTTATTTTGTTGAAAAATTAAGAGCTAGAGGGCATGAGAGTGGCTTGTGTCGACTCAACGGCCAAGTTGTCCCACATTGGGGAACAGTTGGATTCCTTAATGGTACAACTAGAGAGCATAGGGGAGTGTCAGAGTAGCCCCCTTTAGGCATATATAGACGAGGCTGGTAGGACTGTTGGGTCACCTCTCCCCATTGGAATGACAGAGATTCATCCACCTAGTCAGATCTCATACGTTGACCAAGATGGTGAGATGATGTGACATGAGGTGTGCAGGGTGCAGCATTTGTAGGATGGAGGGATTGTTTTATGTGCGGTGATTCTTGCATTCGAATCCTCTATCCATGTTGGATGTCGAGAGTTTTGATTTGGTAACTAGTTGAGTGGTCTAAGCTGGTGGATTTGGTTATAGGCCAAAGTGAGAGTCAGCAAGAATGCTTAGGCATCAAGGATACTGGGGCCCCAGGCTGACATTGGAATCTAGGCAGGACTACCTACCATTTTCCATATACTTAGGTTGACTATGGCATTGGTGGTATCATTGAACGAGCGATCAAGTGCAGAAATTTTCTAGGGAGGTTTGAGTCAGCATCAGTGGCTAGTCAGTTTTCAAAGGAACTACATGGGTAATCAGGTTATGTTTTGTATGCATGGAGTCACACGATAATCAAAACACTTTGGTAGGATATTGTTGGAGGAGGTGGCATTAGCTAGCCACCAGACAATGCGTTGTATCAGGTTTTGTCTCAGCTTTTGGCCATCACATCCAGGGATGGGTAGGAGTATACAATAAATACAAGTGGCCTATAGAGGAGCACATAGATGCATGGTTGTTTTTTGTAGCATTTTGGGGTGTGTTTTTGAGCAGGAGGAGAGACTCCCGTCCCACTGATAACACGCAAGTAGTTATAGGTACAGTGACACAGGAAGGATACGCGATGATACAGGATGGTCCAGTAGTGGTACGGGGTATCTCGTGATGTATAGTGATAGGCCACAGGGCGCATTGGCATGTCATTGACTACAGGGACACTTGTTGGTATGCAGTGGCATATGGTGTGATACATTAATCTCCTAAAGCGTTGCCTCCAAGGATGCTTATGGATAGATAATTATATGGAGATAATGCTCTGTCATAGATGCATTGGGCCTTAGAGCTACTAAGGTTTGACATGGTAACATTATTCCTGATTTCATGTGAGCAGTTGGGCCACTTAGGCATACCTCGGAAGATGAGGCTTTGTAGATCACATTGTGGTGGATGCACTACCAGAGTGGTGGATGAATGGGCACATATGGGATTCCCTATGGTTCATGGTGGCATTGGCATCCAGTGGTTCATATAGTTGTGCCACAGAGTTTAGTGCTATGTAGAGGGGTGTAGGGGTATGTATTTGAGTGCAGCAGAGGATGATGATGCACCATAGGTGGTTGCAGTGTTTCCGGTAGAGAGATCCCTGGATGAGGAGATCATGCACACTATTGGGTTTGGAACACTAATATTTGGAGAGAAATTTGACCACAACATTGATTGTGAGCTTCTATTTATCACTCTCTAGCATTGCACGCTGACATGGGGGACTTGGATATATCCTCTTGATGCTCACATCACGAGAAATAATACCCAGCAGGATGGTATGAGACAATTGGTTGATGGGACACTTTGTATTGTGATGAGCGGGATCATGACTAAGAGTGAGTCATATCACTCTTGGTTTGACATATGGAGGAGCACTGAGGCCTACGTCACATGGAAAGGCCTAGTTTCGTTGTTACTACTTCGGACCAATGTTGACAATAAATGGGAATACATTTATATCATGGAGATGTTAACGCAAGATGACCTTGGCCTTCATATATTTTTCGCGATCATATTCCAAGAGAGGAGGATGCAATATTTGCATGATGGGTAGTATGTCATAGTCAGAGTGGTGCAGCTTCAACATGGTGGCACCCTTCTGAGACTGGCATGGAATTTGGGCATCACTAGATTTCATGACTCAACTACCCTTAGGATTGATCTGGTTCCTACAAGGGAAGATCATTTACATCTTTTAGTGGCTTTTCATGATTATTTTTTTGCATGAGGTACTTCACCGGCATGGAGTGATGATCAATAGGGGGAGTTTAGGGGATGCTTGTGTAGGGAAGGATTTATTTCCACGGGAATCAGATTTTTTCTTTATTTTCCCACCCTTGGAGTACATGATATGGATGAATTAGTAGAGAATTTGCAAATGGAGATAGATAGTACTTTATATGATTATGATGCTCTATTTACTGGTGGTATGCAAAAGGATTCTAGTACCTATATCCAGTTGGACAGTGAGTTGAGAAAGGTGTGATTCACATTGATTATTATGGCTTGGGATCCTTGTATTGAGATATCTCTTCATATCACGACGATGCAGAGACTAGGTACGATACAGTGGTGGATATGGGAGATCTGGGACCCTAGAAAATTTTACAGTAACTGTGGGGGAGTGTCATCCAGGGAGGATGCTTGTTCAGGTCGCTGCTTGAGGACAAGAAATTTTTTGCAGGGAGGGCTTTAATATTCCTAATTATATGATAGCTAATTAATAATATTAAATTTTTCCAATTTTTTTTTCTTAAGTCTAGTAGGTGAATAAAAGGGTGAAGGGACCCATAAAACCAACAGTTTGAATAAAACCTCTATTCTAGAGCTAGTGTGAACATCACAACATCTTGTGGGGCCAAGAGGCCAAGAAAGAAGCACAACATGTGTGAATGCCAAGGGGCTAAGTGATAGCATAGTTAATGATTTGAACCAAGGTTGTTAGGGTTTCACAAGAATAATAAGGGGGTGAGGGTAGCCATGGAAATCATTCCTGCATATTCTGATTTTTTGGTCTTTATGACTTGAGCACACTTGAGTTGTTTAGTCGAGTCTGTAGTGCTATTTATCACATGGTTGTATTCGAGTGGAGATCCCAACCTCATCCTCAAGGGACTTTGAGTGCCTGCTCAAGAGAGGTGTTTTTTAGGAGACTTCATTTATGGGTTTCATGGAACTCCGGGAGAGGATTTCTCCTATCTGTCATGAGCTGATTTTATTATCTAGCATGAGGCCACTTGCAACCCCTCTATAGCACCGTAGTCACTGAGTGACTTACGCAATCCAATATCAGAGATATCTAAGAGAGGGTGAAATTCCATAGCATTTCCGCTTGGAATCCATTGAAGGGGTTAGCCCTTCAATAGTTAATATTTGGGCAGTAGTTATGGAAATTTTCTCTTTTGGTTTAGCCCATAGCTCTACATACCCATCAAAATTCGAAATTAGAAGAGGGCCAAGCATAGAAAGGCCAAATTTTGAAGATTGGAGTTTGGGGGAAAGCTTTCTGTGTTTTTCTGGGTTTTTGAGTAGAGTCCATGGTTAAAATCCTAGAATTTTCTAAGCACTAGATCAGCTCATTTACGTAGTCCCTACTCAACTATCAAATATATGAGCTAGGAAAAAAACAGTAGATTTTCAAAGTTGGAATTAGAGAAAACCATTTCTAGGTTTTTCTAGGTTTTGGGCAAGGGTCACGTTCCACAGTTCCTAGAATTTTTTTAGCATTGAAAGCATCCCAACCAGCAGTTCATAGTTTGCAATCTGTAATATAGCATCTCCAGTAGGGTAGCGCAGAGGAAGAGTCCACCACTAGCAGAAGTAGAGTAGTGTTTTACTATGCAAACCTGAGGGTAATTTCAACTAGATTTAGCCAGTTAGAGTGCTTTCTATTTCGGCACTATTGTATTTTTTTTACCTCCAGATTTAATAAAATGGCTCAGCATTTTTTGGCTCTTTTCTGTCATTTTTAATGTTTTTTCCATATTTTTTTAATTTTAGTCTATTATTTCTTATATTACTGTCATTTTTCCATTTGGGATATTACAGCAGTATCAGAGCATAATCTTGGCTTAGCTTGTGGGAAACCCTTATTCTATGACAAGGCCATAATAAAGGTTAAACTCAGACGCCATGGAAATAACCTTGAATGAAGTGGTTAGTGTTCAAAAAATGATCATTAATTCAGGGAAGAAATTGATTCATGCAACAATGGTGGATCAAGACATTATTGCAGCTAATGTGGAGTCATTGGTAGCAAATTGGTGGGCATACCAATCATTTGGACATGAAATTCAAGAAGCCCTCTCTTTTTAGGAGTACTTTGAACTAAGAGACATGCACAAATCAGGGGGGGAGTCAGTGGAACTATGCAGTGATGGTGAGATAGAATAATGAAGAAGATGAAAGAGTAGATTAAGGGGCCATAGTTGTCAAGGAGATAGTTGAGCATACACTCGCCACTAAGACACCACCCATTGTTGAGGTATCAAGTTCTTGTTTCCATGGCTGCTTCAGATTCCAATACGATTTTTCCTTCCTCTTCTCTAGAAATATTGTTTGAACTAGGAGCTTGTGACCTATAAACTTCTTTGAGCATAAAACATAGAAAACTAGGTGCACTCGGGAAGATGCAGGAAGCTCCAATTTGTATGCCATAATACAAATCTTTTTTAAACATTGTGAGGAACATAATACTTTGGTGATAATTTATTATCCTTCTTAGCTTTCTTGAGGGACATTTTTTTGAATGGTTGTAGCTATAAAAATACCTAGCCACCTACATCAAAACTTATTTTGTTGCGATGTTGATTTTCCTATTGTTTCATTTGATTTTGTGCCGAAGTGACATTATCCTTTAAGAGTTGAAGAAATTGTTTTTGATTCTCGATGTGGTCTTCCACTTCATGAACCTTAAAATTTTCTCTTAAATATGATGTGATGGACAGTGGATGATATCCATAAAGTTCCATAAATGGGGTCATTTTTGCTGAAGTATGGAAGGAAGTGTTATACCACCATTTAGCGAGAGGTAACAACTTGACCCATTGTGTTTGTTTATCAGATAAAAAGAAAAAAATATATCCTTCCAAATAGTTGTTCACTATCTCATTTTTCCCATCATATTGAGGATCATATGATGAACAATGATCTAATTGAGTACCCCAACAAGAAAATAATTCCGTCCAAACATTTATGTAAAAAATCAGATCTTTGTTGCTTACAATTATCTTTGGGTTTGCATGTAGCTTTTGAATTGTTTCCATAGATGCAGTAGCAACTGTACTGGCTTTAAATGGATGAGATAATGCACAAAAGTATACATACTTGGTAAGTATATCAACTAGCACCATGATGACAGTATTTCCTTCGGACTTGGGTAAACATATGATAAAATCCATTTAAACCTCCTCCCAATGTTTACTTGGAATGGATAAATGTTGTAACAAGCCTCGCGTATTAAATTTCTCAACTTTATTGGAAAACCAAGCATTCTGCCACAAAATTTTGAATTTCATATTTAAGGCCATCCCAAAAAAAATCCTTCTTGGCCATGTGGTAAGTTTAAAAAAATCATGAGTGCCCTCATGTTGTGCTATTTAACAACCCCCATTACTTTAGAATAAATACCCTAGAAAAATAATGGGGACCCTTCTAAATTTTTAGAATAAGAAAATAAAATTGTTGTGACATATATGCTTAAGTAGAAAACCCAAGAAAGGCCTAAATCTCAATCACAAATTGCACATCGCAGAAATATCAAAAAAAATTCTCAGCCACTCCACATGAACTTTGCGATGTGGGATTTCCCGAGACCTCGAAACATGCGAAAAATATTTCTAGGAAAGAGGGGTAATAAATGTGAAATATAAATAATAAAGGAAAAAACTTCTTCGACGAATATATAGGTCATAAAAAATTATTAGCGGTACCCTCCTTTCCTACGTCATTAATCGCAATCACAAGATCTCAATTTCTCCCACTATCACATTTTCCACCCTGCCTTCAATTCTCCGATGTGATATATCGCATCACATCTGTGCTATCCATAATCCTTTCACCTTCTTATTTTGTTGAGACCAATATTGCGATGTGATATCACATCGCAACATCATTTACCATTCTCTTTCTTTTCCAATGTTACAAAAAACCTTTAAGCATCATTTCATATACTAAAACCATGGTTTGAAAAGGGAAAAGGTTCATTCACTATCGGCAAAGCAAAGCACGCTTGGTGTTTTGAGACCTTGACACACAAATCAAACTGCAATGCAGGATGTTTTATTTTAAAATGCTTAAGTGTATCTTCAGGCACGTGAATCCACATTTTCCATAAATGAATAATCATAATGGTATGATATTCCTGAGCCTCCAATTATATTTAATTGATGGTTAATCAATATTTTATATTTATTTGCACGCGACACCAAATTCCTCATGATTTCAGTTTAATTGTTACATATATCACACACACACACACACACACACACACACACACACACACATATATATATATATATATTTCACTACGTGTTCTTCCTATTTATAAGAAATTCTAGAAAACAATATTTGTTTGAGATCTCTAAGGTTGCTAAAAAATAAAGAAACTGATGGCTCTGGTTAATCCTACACCTTCTGTTGCTAAAGTAACTAAGATTTCGGCCCTATTTTCAGACACTTCATGAAATTTAGAAAGTGGTTTTGCTTCATGGGAATCTATGTACAGGATTTTCGAAGATGAAAAACATCGCATAGTCAAAAGGATAGCTACAACAGATGCTCCTAACTCCTCAGAATCTACCATTTTTAATGTGGTCAAATATTTTCTTCATAGAATTGCTATGCTCCCTTATATTTTACCACATTCGTATATGGTGAAATGGATTATTTAAAATCTTAACATTGGCAACATAACATTTCTCACAACAAGAGGCACAATGATAGGGTTATTTCAGGTAGAGGATTTAAAGAGAATGTACCATATACGATACCCCCCGAAGGTGTATGGAAAATATTTCCTCGAGAAATTTTCTAAAGAAAACAAGCTTGAATGAAACCCTATAAAGTAGTGGATGAACAACCCCAGCAAACACAAGCATGATGACAAGGCTATGTATTCCACTGCTTCTCTGGTTGGTCCCTACTATTATTTTTTTGCTATGATGTGTAGGTTTTTTGGTTCACCCAATACCACTAAATTTTCAATTGAATGGGTCCCTCTTATGGAGGTCATCATAAAATCCTACATTATGGATTGGTGTACCATTTTTTCAAACAATATTGCTTCCAAAATTATTGAATACAGGAAAAATCATTCTTTTAATTCCAAGAAAATCCCCCCATGTGTACATCATGGACATTGTTTGTTTTACCTCAAATTTTCCACCTATGGGCTGGAAATGGACCATCCAATATCTCACTCCTATTCAATGGTTTACCATGATATTCTATGGGAATCTAAATATGAGTCCACTTTTTACAAAATTTGTCATGTATTTATTCTAAAACTCTTCCAAGTTGTATTTAATGAAAAAGGCTCGAGATTGACTAAAGAAGCTCAAGTTGATTTTACAAGCATTGGGAAATGGTTTGGAGAGGATTTATTTACTTACATCAGAGTATATGAAGGAAATTTTGAACACCATGTACTCCCACTATATGTGTCAGAAAAAATTCTAGCTAGAGAAATTGCCTACCAAACAGTGGGTCATGGACTGACCAAAACCTTGAAAGAGGTAAAGAAACATTTATGCCCCACCTTTCCCATTCACTGTGGAATTTATGCATTGGAAAATTTCAAGCATGGTGGATTAAAGATTTCTAAAATCCAATGTCTGAAATTATTTGAAATTCCTAATTGATAGTTTGATCCAAATAAAGTTTCTCTATATGTTACCAATCAGGTTAAGATCAAACACTTCCTCCATGAGGATGATTATTATGATAATTTATTTAAGTCTTTCGATACTTATCTAGACGTTGAAAATTTTCTAGCCATGCGCCTTAACCTTGAGCAAATGGAAAATTTCAAATAATATAGAAACAACAAGTTGGAAGGCATCCCTATAGACATATTAGAGGTATCCCAACCTATTACTGAAAATTTCAACAAGAAGAACAGGACAAATATTATCCCCCTAAGGATACTGAAGTCCTTAGTGGGTCAGAATAAGTTAACCCAACAGAGTTACAACCTAATAGTCCATTGTTTTCTAGTGAACTACAAGAATTATGGAAAAAATCAATCAGAAACTCAAGGGAGATCAAGCAGTGGTGATCATTGATCATCAAGAAATAGTTGGAACACCTCATGGCAAAATTCAGAACCCATTTATTGCTGGGTCTACTGACAAATCTATTATCACAGAAGAAGTAAAATTTATCTGGGCCTACCCAATATCTAAAATAGTGTTAAAGATAGAGGAAATCCCTCATTTGGATGTCTTTTATAGCCCAAATCATAAATTTTGCATGAGAATACAGAGGAAGAGGAGAATAATTGAACATTCATAGGCTCTAGTCCCTAGCGATGTTCTCGTGGAGATGGTTTGGAAACGCACTCAATCATATCCAGCCCAAGATATCTCACGGTTAACTCATTTCCCAAGTGCTTATGCATCTACCTCAATTGATAAAGCTATGAAAGTACAATAGTTGCTAAAGGAAAAGGATGAAAAAATCCTTTGAGCTAGAGCAAGAGCTACTAGCAGAAAAGCAGAAGATTAACCTACAGTTTCAATCAGAGGTTACATAGCTTCAAAAAAGCATGGATCAACTAAAATTCCAGCACCAATATGACATTGGTGCTAAGGACACCCAAATCCATCAATTGCAATTTACTATGGAAAAGTTAAAGGATTTTCCAAATTTGGATGATTTAAAAAAGGAAGCACTAGAACTAAACACTTTGTTTGCTCAACAAAAAGTTGTTTTCTATCAAAAAATGTCTAGCATAATTGAGCTTTGTGAAAAGGTCGATTTGCTGATCAATAGTATACTTGATCATAAGATCAAATTTGATGAAACTGATGATAAAGTCTCCCAATATGTGACATGGAAATATATTGTTGAAGGTCATGTTATCCTTCACAATTTCCCAAGGTTGAGAATGGAAATCGATGTAGGTAACCTCAAACCAATTTTTTTTTTGGAAGATAGCCATATCAAACCAGAGAGGGCTCTCTCTATGACCACCACCAAAGATTTACTAGAGGAAGAATGGATTTAGGCTAGGTATGTTCAGCTCTAGGGTTTTGAGAATTTAGGGTTTTTGATAGATCGGGAGCAAAGACAAAGAAATTAGGTCAGATCGGAAGGATTATAGTTGCAAGGATACATAGGGGCATGGTAGATATGTTTCTATCGAACCTTAAGGTTTGCTAATTGTAGTGTAGGGTGGAAATTTAGAGGATCAAAATGAGCATGTATAACATGAATTCATTTATCAAAATATTACTTACATAGACATGATTTTCTTACCAAAACAGAGCATGAGCATAAAAAAATTTGTTTAGCATATTATAGGAAAGTCACTGAAGATCATAGAAATGTAAAGAAGATGAATCAAGAATTCGTGAAAGTAAATTGCAGTAGAAAAAATATGCCACAAACTCATACCACATGAATCCATATATATGTGCTGCAACTGAACTTGTATTTATGAAAATATGAAATGTACATAAGACTCCAAGCCTTCTACTCTTTGATGTCGAACCTTGATTCTGAAAGAAAACTATGTACATATAGACCAAAAAAAACTTCCCCTCTCTCAGGGTTTGAATCCCTCAGTGTAGGAACAACTAACATAAATGTTTCCAACCATAACCTAATGACTAGGGAGGTTTAAGCAAACCCTCCTTATAGACTTTCACTAACTTAGGCATCATAAATGAGCTTCAAAATTACATTAAAATGACCTTAATAGACATATTTACATTTAATTACATCAAATAAACTCACAAATAGAGATATTACATCATGAAAACCAAGATTTGATTGAAAAACCTCGAAAAATTGGTCAACAGGAAAAAGTGCATCGTCTTCAGGCAAAAGTGCAACACCATTAGGCATAAGCACAACACAAAATTTGAGGAGACATTTGAGTCCCTTCCATTGCTCCACATCCTACTCTGAAGGTACCAATGGAAATATTGGGATGTCTAGTTGTCATTAGACACCTCAAGCAAGAAAAATGGCCTTTCCAAGGCCGAGAAACACGTATTCTCCAAAATTCACTCCAAAATCATAGTGTCGGGGTGAAAAAGGTGGCAGAAAGTGACATTTTGGAATGTTTTTTGTAATTTTTTCCAAACCTGTTTGCTAACATGGCACAAAAAGTGGATAGTTGTAATGCGCAGGTGATTCAAATTTAATTCTTCATGGATAGTGGAGGAAAAAATTTCTAGCTTGATAAATGATCATTAGGTCCCTTATGATGAATCAATAAGTGAATCAGCTACTATTTAGTTTGTGAAAAATACACCAAAATTTAAACATGCTACAATCATTTGGGTTCATGTGCAAAAAATAAAATAAGAGCAAGAATTAGTCTCATTCTAGAATCTCAATGAAAATATATTTATAGCCAAGAAATGGCTGGGCTCCCTAATGAAGAGTTCATCAAGGAAGTTTTTTAATAGGAAGAAAGAAAGAGGAAAATATTGGTACACAAAGAGGTGGCTTGGAGACTTAAGGGTAGGGCCCTATGGCGTGAAAAGGGATATCGAAATAGTAATTTTTCTCATTAAAATTTCAAATTATATGAAAAATGTTAATACCATTTGGAAGGTGGCTAGGAATGATATCTATTTTGATTCTAGTTTTGAGGATACTACTAGAACATGGGTATAATTCTTTGGGAGAAGTTCATGTAGATTTTTTCTCATTTGTACCTCTGAGGGAGAAGTGCAGCGCGAAGGCACTGTGATTTTGGCACCATGAAATTTCCAAAAATTCTAGGTTTTCTACAAAAATAGGGCTCAACGATGGGGTTATATCTCTCTAACCATAAAACGTTTTTCAAAACTGAGAGATTTTTTCTCAAAAAATTCTATCAAAGAGATTATGAAAGAAAGAAAATGCTACAAAACCCTAGAAGAGGGAATTATGATATTTCTAAGCATGCAAATGAAGTGAAAGAGGCATATTAGGGACCCACATAATTGTTTTTATGAGCCTAGAATATGAATTTGATGAATATACCCTTGGATATGAAGTTTTTTCCTTCCTAAAGGAAAAATATAGCAGATAAGGAAAATCACAGCACAACTAGTGAAAAATTCATCGCAGCAAGGAAATTTAGCTTCCCAAGGCAAAAAACTGATCTTCAGAGGGTTTTAAGCTCATTGTTTATGGAAATATGTCTCATGAAGTTTAAATGAGAAAATGGCATGCTTGGTTGGTCTTTTAAATTGTTGGAAATAGATTTTTCTCCTTGGTGGTGATGCGGTCCCACCTTGTCTTTTCATAATTTGATTTGGTTTCTTGTGTATTCTAGATTTGGAACCTTTTTACATATATCAAATCATGATAAAGACAAAAATACATTTCTTGAGTATATATACTTTTCCCTATTACTACTCTTAATGGTGACCTTGATGGTGAAGTGACCTATTTTCATGATCTATACCCTATGACCTTGTTAGGGTCCTATAGTAATAGGGTTCATAATTTTTGAATTGACTATGATTAGTCTTGTAAATATGTACATTCTTTGCTTTCTACAAGCTGTTTTTCCATATTTGAATATAATAAAAAATGAAAAGAGGGTAAAAGTCCTAAAATAATGATCAAAGGACTTGAAAAGAAAAGATAAAAAAGAATGAAAAATGGAACCCAAAAGCAGAAAGAAATAAGAATAAGACATGAAAGTGATGCAAGTCAAAATGCCACTACTTTTAGTTTTACTGTAAGAATAATGATTATGTGCAACTTGTTCAAAATGACATAATCCATGATGAGTTAAATAGTTTAATCTTAAGTTTTTCATGATTTGGATTTCATGTTTATAGATAGAGAATAAAGATCTGTTAAACAATTTAAACTTGAAAAATCAATAGATATTTAGAGAATATATGAGGAGCTCAATAGTTTAATTTGAGCCCTCAGATGAAATAAGGTTAGAATTAGATAGTTTATGCCTTAAAAGAAAAATGGATTTAGGGTTGCAAGCTCAAATGTACCCATGCAAATAATGAAAAAATGATAGAATAAATTATCGTTAGGTAGAAAGCAGTTTTACAGGTTATGTAATAAAACATCATCTGTAAAAATTACTAATTTCCCTCACCTCAAAGTATTGAGTATTCAAAAAAATTTAGTTAAAAAGGTTTAGAGCATTTCTCTGACTTTTGTTGGGACCGGACCCAAGGCTTAATAACTGATTCGTAATAAGTATTGGATTCCCTTCATAAAAACCCATTTCCTCAACATAATCACCCTTTTCCAAAGATATAATCCATTTTCCTAAGTTAAAACACTTTTTCTTAGGGGAAGTAAAAATCCCCTTTAACTAATCTCCTATTATGCAAAAACATTCAAAAAAATGGGGCCATCATTATACCTAAATTCTTAAAATACACTTTTTCTTAGTACATTTATGTATATTTTTACTCATCACATTAATTTTCACATTAAAATTTAATTTAATATATTAATTCCTTATAAATATTCCCCCTCCCTGTAGTTATATTAATTCATTTATTTAAATACCCCAAAACCCACTTAATAATATTAACCTATGGTTATATTACCCCACATGATATATACCCTACTATACCCATAGGTTAAAATATGTTATATATAACATAACCCACCCTACGGTTGTAAACACTTGTAATCTCTCGGGCCCCACGCCCCATCTGACAAGCAAATACACCGCGATATTTGAGACGTTCGAAAGCCCTTCCCCAGATTTTATGATCCTAAACCCGTATCGCAATTTCAATAGTGCCATGCTTAATCGATTTGAGATTTGAAAAATGTGATGTATTACCATATTCTCTCTACTCCACGTGACACAAAATAATTGGAATGCATCCTCTGGAATGAAACCATTTACCACCTTCTCATTGTGCTATAAATGTCTGGTTGTATTCGACCCCCGGCGCCAAAACCACCCTACTTCTTACTTGACCTACATTGAATGTGTTTACTATTTAAAACTCGACTATTCTATAAAACTGCATATACGCCGAGTTTAAAGTTTTTTCTGAGTTTTCTGCCTGTTAAACCCTTTCGAATGAAGAAAAGAGTGTTGTACCCCATTTTCATCCCCAAAGAACCCAAAAATCCATTTTAATTGTTGCTAAGACCTCCTGAAGCCTCCAGTATACTTCCAAAGGACTTCAACAGCATCCAAAAGCTTCCCAATGACTCAGAAGCCCTATTTAAAGTCTAAAAACTTGTAAAAAATAGGTATTCTTCAAAAAAGTAACCTTCCCTTCATTTTAAAAGAAGTTTTCTGTGAATTTGATCGCCATAAACCCTATTTTCCCACAGAAAGACTTGTATTTACCTTCAAAGAATGTATTTGTTGTGAAACTTTGATAACACTATGATTTTGATACTGTAACCTATTTTTAAATCAAAATTGAAGGTATTTAAGTCTTTTTGCAGATCTTAGAGAACCCTTGACTAATTCAAACCCTTTGCAAATACTCAAAATCCTCTTTTATGCTTGAATTTCACTGTTTTTAGTCCAGTTTATCCAAGAATAGTCGAAAAACACTTGCTATACCTTTTCCTGAGTCTGTAAAGAGTTTGAAGACTAATTTCAGAACTAAATTGAATTTTAAAACCAGAAGAAAGCCTAATTGTACCTATTGCTATTAAAAAAAAACCTCTGTCAAACCAAAAATACCTTATGTAAATAGTTTAAGATTACAGAAGAGTATAAAAGACCTTAAAATATAATTTTTAACATTCAGAAGGCTAAAATTGTCAAAATAAAACCCAGTAATGGCTTCTAAAAACACCATTGTTATAAATCCACTTCAATCTCCTGTTGTATATGTTGAGCATACAGTATTAGCTGATGTTGATTACAAAATAACTGATCGAGTGATATAATTCAATCTTCTAGATCTCCCCTGCTTGAGTCTAGAAAATCCTTAGATTAGGGAGATGAAGTTCAGATTTGGGAGTCCAATTTACCCAAATATGTAGCTCCACATACTCATCAGTGTCCAGAAGTCATTAGGTTGTGTCAAACCTACTATTCCCCTGACCAAAGAGTTATGGTTGATGCTAACAAAGAAGTATTGCTTATTATTATTGCATATTCTATAAACCTAATGCTTTAGTTGAAACCAGATCCCAATGTAGTCCCATTATCCATAGAAGTTCATTCAAAGCTTTATATTTAGTTATAATTTCCTAAGAGATTTCAGATCTTCCAAACATTCATGCTTGCATATGTTGAAATCCCAAAGATTAACCCTCCCCATTCAACTTCCAAATTTCCTAAAGGATCAAGGCATGTCATTTCAATGTTATCCTTTATCCTTGGTTATTTTACTGATGAGCACACTAATGAGTCTATTCTTGGTTTTCTATCCACCTTTGTGCCTGGTAAACCTCCTTCTATCATTTATAACTCTGATGAATACATAGTTGATAGTATCAATGATCAAGTTGTGAAATTTCCCACTAAAGGAGTTTTCAGATATTCATCCTTCCTCTTTCACATGTTCCTTTACTTCCAAATAGATAAATTCCCAATAAACCTTCAGAAATTGGATGTAGAAGGTAATCCATTATCATTAATTTTCTGGACCTCACTAATCAGAAAAGAATCAACAGAATTCACTTATGTGGATTTCATAGATTGTTTTGTTCATCCATTGATAAACATGCTAACAAATAGTGTAAAACCAAGGATAAGTAATGAGATAAAGGAATTATTACAGCTGTAAGAGAAAATAAGAACTCGAGATTGGTACCTTTACCTAAATCACACAAATATTAGAGTCTATGGGGCAAGCCTTTTGCCCTTTAAATTGCCAAAATACTTTCCAATGAGAGTTTTTTCCTTAGAGTACATAAGACAAATTCTCAATTTAGATTCTATCAACTTCTTGGCTACCAAAATTAAGACTCAATTCAAATTGAAGAACCAGGTGGGTCCTTTTATTTGCAATCACAGGGAAGTAGGTATAGAAGCATCAAAACAGTTGTTGGAATATAATTTTGAAGAAATTTTCTTGTGGGATTATGATCCTAATGGAATAATCAGTAAAATGAGGGTAAAATGAAAATTAACCCCTTATATCCATGACACAAGGCATGAGATTGAATAGTACGCCAATTGAATAGAATGATTGGATAATACCTTGATGGTAACAATTAAATAGCGTGATACTAGTCACACCTTGAAAACTGTAAATCAAGAGGATAAAGCCACAAAGAGAATTAGAGAAGAAGGTACCTATACTGCTGAACCAACAACAAAGACTAGCCCAAATTCTTAAAATACATTTTTACTTAGTAAATTTATGTATATTTTTACTCATCACATTCATTTTCACATTAAAATTTTATTTAATATATTAATTCCTTATAAATATTCCCCCTCCCCGTAGTTATATTAATTCACTTATGTAAATACCCCAAAACCCACTTAATAATATTAACCTATGGTTATATTACCCCACGTGATATATACCCCGCTATCCCCAAAGGTTAAAATATGTTATATATAACATAACCCGCCGTACGATTGTAAACACATGTAATTCATTTATTTGATTTGTATATCATACATCCGCCTATCACATTAAACATTACACTTTATGTTTAAAACCATGTTTAAACATAACTTATCAACTCCACCGCATCTAATCTCTCGAGCCCCATGCCCTATCTAACAAGCAACTCCACCGCCATATCTGACCCATTCACAAGCCCTTCCCCAGATTTGATGATCCTAAACCCATATCACAATTTCAATAGTGCCATGCTTAATTGATTTGAGATTTTTGAAATGTGATGTATTATCATATTCTCTCTACTCCATGCGACACAAAATAATTGGATTGCATCCTTTGGAATGAAACCATTTACCGCCTTCTCATTGTGCTATAACCGCCTGGCTATATTCGCCCCCGGCGCCAAAACCACCCTCCTTCTTACTTGACCCACATTGAATGTGTTTACTGTTTAAAACCCGAATATTCTATAAAACTACATATAATCCTAGTTTAAATTTTTTTCTGAGTTTTCTGCATGTTAAACCCTTCCGAATGAAGAAAAGAGCGTTGTACCCCATTTTCATGCCCAAAGAACTTGAAAAACCATTTTTATTGTTTCTAAGACCTCGTGAAGTCTCCAGTTTACTTCCAAAAGCTTCTCGACAACTCAGAAGCCCTATTTAAAGTCCAAATACCTGCAAAAAATAGTATTCTTCAAAAAAGTAACCTTCCCATAATTTTAAAAGAATTTTTTTGTGAATTTGATCGCCTTAAACCCTATTTTCCCATAGAAAGACCTGTATTTACCTTCAAAGATTGTATTTGTTGTGAAACCATGATAACACTATGATTTTGATACTGTAACCTATTTTTAAATCAGAATTGAAGATATTTAAGTCTTTTTGCAAATCTTAGAGAACCCTTGACTAATTCAAACCCTTTGCAAATACTCAAAATCCTCTTTTTTTCTTGAATTTAACTTTTTTTATTCTAGTTTATCCAATAATTTCCGAAAAACCCTTTTTATACATTTTCCTGAGTCTGTAAAGAGTTTGAAGACTAATTTCAGAACTAAATTGAAGTTTAAAACCAGAAGAAAGCCTAATTGTACCTATTGTTGTTAAAAAAAAAAACCTTTGTTAAACCAAAAATACCTTATGTAAACATTTTAAGCTTACAAAAGAGTATAAAAGCCTAAAAACATAGTTTTTAACATTCAGAAGGCTAAAATTGTCAAAATCAAACCCAGTAATGGCTTCTAAAAACACCATTTTTATAAATCCACTTCAAAATCTTGTTGTAGATGTTGAGCATACACTATTATCTGATGTTGATTACAAAATAACTGATCCATTGATAGAACTCAATCTTCTAGATCTCCGCTGCTGGAGTCTATAAAATCCTTAGATCAGGGAGATGAAGTTCAGATTTGGGAGTCCAATTTACCCAAATATGTATTTCCACATACTCATCAGTGTATAGAATTCATTATATTGTGTCAAACCTACTATTCCCCTGACCAAAGAGCTATGGTTGATGCTAACAAAGAAGTATTGTTTACTATTACTGCAGATTCTATAAACCTAATGCTTCAGTTGAAAATAGATCCCAATGTAGTCCCATTATCCATATAAGTTCTTACAAAGCTTTATATTCAGTTAGAATTTCCTAAGAGATCTCAGATATTCCTAACATTCATGCCTACATATGTTGAAATCCCAAATATTAACCCTCCCTATTCAACTTCCAAATTTCCTAAAGGATCAAGGCATGTCATTTCAATGTTATCCTTTATCCTTGGTTATTTTACTGATGAGTACACTAATGAGTCTATTCTTGGTTTTCTATCTACCTTTGTGCCTGGTCAACCCCCTTCTATCATTTATAACTATGCTGAATACATAGATGATAGTATCAATGATCAACTTGTGAAATTTCCCACTGAAGGAGTTTTCATATATTCATCCTTCCTCTTTCACATGTTCCTTTACTTCAAAGTAGATAAATTCCCAATAAACCTTTAGAAATTGGATGTAGAAGGTAATCCATTGTTAGTCATTTTCTGGACCTCTCTAATCAGAAAAGAATCAACAGAATTCACTTATGTGAATTTCATAGATTGTTTTGTTCATCCATTGATAAACATGCTGACAAATAGTGTACAACCAAGGATAAGTAATGAGATAAATAAAGTGTTACATCTGTCAGAGAAAATCAAAACTGGAGATTGGTACCTTTACCTAAATCACACAGAGATTAGAGTCTATGGTTCAAACCTTTTTCCCTTTAAATTTCCAAAATACTTTCCAATGAGAGTTTTTTCCTTAGAGTACATAAGACAAATTATGAATTTAGATTCTATGAAATTCTTGGCTGCCAAAAATAAGACTCAATTCAAATTGAAGAACCAAGTGGGTCCTTTTATTTGCAACCATAAGGAAGTAGGTATAGAAGCATCAAAACAGTTGCTGGAATATAAATTTGAAGAAATTTTCTTGTGGAATTATGATCCTAATGGAATAATTAGTAAAATGAAAGTAAAATGAAAATTAACCCCTTATATCCATGATAAAAGGCCCAAGATTGAACAATATCCCAATCTAATAGAATGGCTGGATAATACCTGGATGGAAACAGTTAAATAGTGTGATACTAGTCACACCTTGAAAACTGTAAATCAAGAGGATAAAGCCACAAAGAGAATCAGAGAAGAAGGTACCTATATAGCTGAAACAACAACAGAGACTAGATTCAAACTCAGATATAATAAGAAACCTAAAATCAATCGAGTGAACAAGGAAAAATAAACAATTGGTGTGCTAGATGAAGAAAACACAGATGTTGCTACAATTATTATGAATGAGCAAGAAAATGATTTTTCAAACACTCAAATGATTGAAAAAAAACAAAGCATGGAGGCATCTTCATCACAACAAGCAGAGAATATAGATAGTGACATCAAAGAGAAATATAAAGAAATCAAGGCTAAGAATGAAGAGTTTAAAAAATAAATTTATTCACAATATCTAAAGCAGACTCCAGGAAATCAAAACATATTACTCTCAGCCTTTGATTACACCAACAAGAAATTTCTTATGACAATGCTACAACCAACAGTGTCTAAACCTACAATAGTAGCAGACTACAAGAGATTTGACTTGGAAGTACTAGTAGAAAGCATTCATCCTTTAGATAAAATTTCATTTCATAAGCAACGCTCTGAAATGCTTTATTCTAGTAAGAATACCAAGGAAATGAGTGCCCAGAAACTTCAGAACACTATAACAAATTTGAGAGATCAAATTAGCATTGAAAAAGCTTCATATATGGTAAGGAGACTAGAATCAAGTCCTTAGAAGAACTGGTGATTGAGGTAGGGTATGACCCTACAAATGTAAAGGATGCAGAAGAATTGGTGAAAAATAAAAATGGTAACATTGCAGCACATAGAAAACAACTAAAGTTTCCTCCAACAGAACATCCTCAGGAAAAATAAATTGTGCAAGAGGAAAATAAGAAAGATGAGATGATGAGTCTCATACTCCAAATGAAAACACACATTAAGGAAATGGAGATAGAAATGGAGAAACTTGTCCAAGAGAAAGAAGCTACAAAAACACAAAGTGATCCTCCCACAGTCATCCCTTTTGTAACTACAGTAGTTCCCTCCCATTGGCCACAGTTGTGTCAATAAATTCTTCTGCTACTTTCGCTAATGAATCATCGACTTTAGTAGTGTAACAAATAGATGAGGCAAGCAAGCTCATAAAAGCTATGGAAGATATGTCCATTGAGAATAATGATATCAACATGTTGAAATAATAAATTAAGAACTTGGAAGATGCTAAGAAGTTAGCTCAAATTAATGCTAAAACAGAGGAACATAAATTCAAAAGGTTAAGTGAGTAGTTAAAGAAGGTTGAAGAAAAATTAACCTTGAAAGAACCAATGGCTTACATAAAAAAATAGTTGTGTTCCAAAATCATTGAGTCAATCAATGACACTTGGCCTTCCATTCAGGTAATCTATGAATAAAAGGATTTTCTTAAAGTAGCAAAAGAAGACATTGTGAAGACAAAGGAAGAGATTGGTGCCAAACCTGAGGAGGCCCAAGAAATAATCAATTTTTTAAACACCAAAAACAAGCAAGAATTATATGAGATTGGGATAACTGACAGAACTGAAACAATTCTTGAAGTGAGAAAGGTAACTACAAAGAAAAACTTGATGAAATAGCTATAAGAGAAGTGTCAAAACATGGATTTAGCCATAACTATATTTATGGTAAAGTTTGAGATATTTAGGAAAAAAGGCTTTCCACGCATTCTTGTTTTAAATGATAAACTAATGAAGTAAGGGGATTACAACAAGAAGATCAGATATTTTTCCAAAGAACAAGTAAGCAAGGCAGATAGGCGAGTACCTACAAATAAAGTGTTGCACAGAAGAATTGAAGATTTGTTTTATTTACAGCATGAGATAAAACATCTCTTTGTGGTCAAACCAACCTTTGTTATATACACATAGGCCGATGAGAATTATAGAAAACTTACCAAGATTAATTTACCTGATGAATAATTTTGGCAAAAGCATATTGATTTGCTGTAAAAGACAATTTTGAGTGAAAGAAGATGAAAAATATATTGTTGTTTTTACACAATAAAAGAAATTTTTTATAGCAGTAAACTAGTCAAAACAGCTAATGAAAGAGTATCAGTGGTTAAAGTGTATCAGTAAAAGAGCATCAGATGAGAAGATAGAGTTTCAAAAAATATCAAAGATCTTTTTGCTAATGTTGAAGACAACACAACAACCAGCTACACCTAAATCCAAACAACATTTTTATTTTATTTGAATAAGTAGGACAGCTTGCAAGTTGTTAAGCAACTGTCACTATATTTTTGTAAGAGATATTTTATTTTCTTTAGAAAATTCCTACAATTTTTCTAGGATATTTTGTAACACTTTTTTGTATAAATACTTCATTTTTTGAAGTATTATTGTGGAATAAATTGTTGAATATTTCTATAGTCAATATTTTTGTACCTGAAGGTCTTTTGTACCAAGTTTCAAGTCAGCAAGCTAGATCAAATCAATAAAGCATCATGTTTCAGGATTCATGTGTCGGGATACTCAAGCCTAGTACTTTATACTGCTATTTGTTAAATATTCTTATGTTTTCCATTCATACTTAAATGTGTTCTAAATTTTAATGTGAAATCAGGAAGTGATATATCAGAATTTGTTAAAATCATTCCTTTATTTACTAGTTTTAATTTTGATGTTTTCTGCTGATTTCTAGAGTAGGGAACCCTTAATTTCTCCCTCTTCCAAATTACCTCTGTCCTCTCACTCCTTATCCGGATCTAAGAATCATTTATTTCTATTTATCCCGATTAAACCACTTCGCTAATCAGCATCAAAGATATTGAGTAACTTTGGTATCCTACCCTAAAAATATTTTACTTTAGACCTTGATTTTGACCTATATTCTTGACACGTTGAATCCATTTTCCCAATGGAAAAACATATCTATCACTATCCATTTCATTAAGCGATTTTTTCCCACCAAACGAAACCAAATATCAAAACCAAATTGTCCTATATAACTAGCCTAAGATCATATGTTAAAACAAAGTTAAATATTATAGAGAGAGCCCTCTCTGAGCCTTAGGAATTCTAGATCCTAAAGCTTGAAAGTAGGTTTGTGGTTACCTCTAATGTTCTTAAAACTATAAACTAAAAAATCTCGCAACTTTGGGAATTATTAGAGTGATAACATACTGGCGACCATACTGGGAACTAACCAATCATCAATTTTAAATAGGTCTTAAAGGAAATACTTTTAATTTTCCTTTCACCTTAGGACTATTTTATAAGTTGTGAGTATAATTTCTTAAAAAAATTTAATTCTGGCTTCCAGAAGAATCTACTATACTAGGTCAAATCTAGATCCACAACCTTCTAGTATAGTAGATGATCCTGACAGAATTG
Organism: Pinus albicaulis; assembly: GCA_034641835.2. Lineage (NCBI taxonomy): Eukaryota > Viridiplantae > Streptophyta > Pinopsida > Pinales > Pinaceae > Pinus > Pinus albicaulis. The sequence continues at coordinate 1,179,493,739 of CM076582.1, read as the reverse complement.
GAAAAAATAATAAAGAAGTAGAAGATTTAGGTAATAAAGTTTCCTTAGTTAGAGAAAATCCCCTTTAAAAAAAGTTAGTTAGTATCCAAGACATAGAGTTTGACTTAAAGTTTGAACATTATTTATTTAGAAATAAATCAGAAAGTGACTTAAATAGTGATGTTATAGATCCCAATTTTATTTAATTTCTTGAAACAAAGAAGGAAATTGTTTCAGTATATTCTAAATATTTGAAACTTATGATAAAATTGATGAAATAAATGCTACTATACTTAAGGAAATAGATGAAGTTCTTCTTCAGCATTCAGTTGAATTAGTTTCTTTATTAGCATATACACCTAAGCCCTTTACTTCTTAGTTAGATACCAACCTTTTAGAATCTGTAGGTTCATCTCTTTTTACTACTACATCGTCCATAATATCCACTACACTCCCTTCCGCAGATCCATTCATTCATAAAAAACCATTCCAACCTAGTGTATTATTCCCATCCTCCACCACCTCATCTCCATCCACTACTTTCCCTTTTTCATTTTCCAATACATCATTTTCATTCCCAAGCACATCTTCCTATATCCCAGTTTCATATTCTAGCATCCCAACTTCACCTTTTAGTTCTTCAACCACATTTGAAAGTACATCATCTTACATTCCAATCTCATCAGCCACTTCTTTAACTACATCAGCTAGTACTTCTAGTTCTGCCCCAATCACATCCAACTTATCTCCTAGTCAAGATAGAATTCAAGCCATGGCTGCTAGGTATGCTATTTGTTTCCTTCCAAGATAGTTACATGACATGCCTTGGGATTACCAGAGTAGAATACCTCAATTTTATGCAACCACTCATTATACTGCCCAACAACATATTAATAAGATGACATATTATTTTGAGCTTCATGAAATAGATGATTCTGATGTACAAATGAGACTATTTTCTCAAACACTAACTAGGGAGGTAAAAAAATGGTTTAAAGGTCTTCATCCTGCTAGTATTTTTGATTTAGCAGTTTTTCATAGATTATTTTTGAATAAATGGGAGAAGAAGAAAAATCTAGTTCAAATATTATCTGAATTTGATGCTATGAAAGGAGCCCTAATGAAATAGTCCAAGATTATTGTACTAGATACAAAAACGTGTATAATTCAATCCTTGCTAATCTCAAACCCACTCTAGACTTTGTCCTACTCAAATTCCCTAATGGATTTGATATAGACATGGCCTATCAATTAAGAGAGAGAAATGTTGAAACTTTAGAGTGAATTCAAACTGATTTTGTTAGTGTAGAGGTAAATATATTGGCTAGAAAAGCTAGATTAAAGAATGAGAGGAGAGTAACAATAAAATCAGAGGCATCTAGTTCAAATGGAAAAATAGATCAATTAGCAAAAAATTTAGAGAGAATGATGGATAGATTAGAAAATATGGAAAGGAGGCCACAATGGGATAACCAACAGCAAATCAGAAATCCCAACTTTAGGAAAAATAAAAACATAGGAAAATCTAAAGAACCAGCACTTGACTAGACAATAAGACCTCCTTTTCAAGAGAAATATGTTGAAAGTTATCGTCAAGATGAAAATGATGAAGAAACCATAAATCTAATGGGTATAAATGACGATACCACTATCTTTCTCACACAGGAAGACCATGATTTATTTGAACTGCAACAACTTCAATTAGATTCAAGTGAATCATTTGACAACAAACAAGGTTATGATTTTGCTATCAATGAAGTACATAAGCAATATAACCTTAGAAGCATGAAAAACATAGAGCCTTCTATTAAGAAATAGGCACAAAAAAAACTTAGAAAAAAGTAGAAGCTCCCACTACAAAAGTTCTACAAATTCTCCCTAGGGAAAATAAGCAAAACTATAATTCATCCCAAAATATTTCAAGCCCCAAAATTTCACCAATTCCCAAGATTGTTGATATAACAAATGAGACTGTCCAAACATCAAGAGATTCACAAAAATATGCTGCTGTCAAAACAACTAATTCTGCTAAAATAGCAACTTTAGATTCAAAAATTCCCACTCCTGATCCAAAAGCTGCTACTGCCAAAACAACTTTTGAAAATACAAATCTGATAAAACATCTACTTCCACTCAAATTATTCCTGAAAAGAAAAAAACTAAGAGCAGTAGGGCATAAGAAACACAAAATGAAAATAAGAAAACAACTATAGGAAAAGAAGATAAACCTACTCAAAATACAATTACTAAAGAAGAAATAATTCAACTTAGTAAATCACAACCTTCATTTAATATTCAAGCTGAAATTGTAAAATTAAAAATACCAATTCCTTTGACACAATTGGTAAAACATGATTTGTACAAAAAAAATATCATTGAAACCTTAAACATGAATGATGGAGAAGATTCAGTAAATCTAAATGATGACTAACCAAAGTTAATTTTTGGTCTTGATGTTAATGGAAAACACCAAGATGGAGTAGTTCCACCATTTTACATTAGCTTAACTATTCATGACCAAATATTACACAATGCAATGTTGGATTCAGGGGCTTCACACAATTTAATGCCAAAAGCAATAATGGAAACCCTGAATTTAGATATCACTAGGCCTTAAAAAGATCTCTTTTCATTTGATTCAAGAAAAGTGAAATGTTTAGGTTTGATTAAATATTTGTGTGTCACATTAGTTCAATATCCTGGTAAAATAATACTCATGGAAATTGTAGTAGTTGACATCCCTCCCAAGTATGGAATGCTCTTATCTCACTCATGGGGAGCCAAATTACGGAGATCTATACAAATTGATATGTCTGTTATAGGTAATTTTGGGCACCATTTCTATTGACCTGGTTAACTAGGCATCATCTCCAGGACCAATGATCAAGGGTCTATCATTCCCTACCATTTTAGTTGCTACATTGCCTAAGACAAGAAATAAGAACAAATCAAGGAAGACTTTAATCAAGCAAAGGTTTCCAAGGTTTGAAGCTTATTATATAGCATATGAGAGCTCACCAATGCAGGCTCAAAGGGGCCTAAGTTCATTTCATATGCAAGTATCCCCATGCAAGGCTACTCTGCAAAGCACTTCCCAACATTAACAGGTGCATTGGTCACATTGGGAGTGAAATTCTCATTGTTCCGAAATCTCCACTTGGCCACTGCCTTCTAGAAGAGTTCACATGTGTCAAGCATCGGATCCAAGTGTCCATTTAACATCTACATGACTAGAAACATGTATTTCCTATTATTGGAAATTCATTCATTGTAAAAAAACTATAGTTCATCTATAAATTGAGCACAAATATAAGTTTTTGAGAAAGGAAGAATTTGAGTAGAGAAATGCTAGATAATTTTCTATTGAGAGCAAGATTTGTATAGTTGCTGCTAGAGAGATTTATACTGTGATGAGGCTTGGGGACATTGCTGTAAGGGTCACTTCCAATTAGTCATTTGGTTGTAACCTCTCCTTCTATCATCAATAAAGAGTACTGCTTATTTTTCCCTATATGCATCTATATTGACTTTGATTTTCCATATTGCAAGATCTTGGTTCATGTATATGGTTTATGCTTTACTGATTTAGCTAACTAGATTGAATAGATATCTATATTATTGCATCTTATTTTTTTTTAGTGTTCTTTATTGCATGAAGCATTTTGCACAAATCGCTTGAGTTTGAAGCTGCAATAGAAGCTACAGAAGGAGCCATTTGGAAGCGAATGATCAAGTAATCCTTCAATACTTTCTATGTATCTATTCTGAGTTAGGAAAAATAGTCGTATAGTCTTTCACCTATTGTTATAGACTAGCACCTGTCTATGGAAGCGTGGTTTATCTGTAATTCACAATTCTGGCCCAACAATGTCATATGCAACCATATCAGTTTTTGGCCAACCAACGAAACTTTAGAGGGAAAAATTAATGAAATACATGGTGAGTAGTGTAGAAAGACTAAGAAATTAGCCAATTTACATCACACCTACTAGCATGGATTCATTCATCTTATGCAACTTTGAAACTGATACTGAAATCAAAACTGAACTAAAAGATAAAAACAAAACACCAGACAGTGAAAATATCTTTCATGAATCATTATGGCATTTAGATTTTCATGGTTTAGTCAATAAATTAGGAGCAAGAGCAGGATTTTGGATAATTAATATGGAAAAATCATGCAGAAGACCATGCATTTAGATAAATTTCAAATTTACAAATAACATGGCTAAATATGAAGCTCTCATTTTAGGACTGCAGATTATCAGGAACTTAGGAGGTAAAAGAGTATCAATTATGGGAGATTTAGAGTTGATTGTAAAACAGATAAATGGAGAATATTCTGTTTATAATCCAAGGTTAAGCCAATATAGAGAAACTATGTTATATCTGATCAAAGAACTATTAGAATGTATTTTTTTTGCAATACCAAGAAAACATAATATACAGGCTCACTCCCTAGCAACTTTTGCTAGTACCTGTAATCTTCCATTTCAACCAAAATCATAGATATACTGCAGAATTCAAACACAGACCAATAATTCCAGATAAGCTTAAATATTGGCAAATTTTATCACAACATCAATAGATTTACCATTTTATGAACAATGAAGGTGAATTTCAGAATTGTAAAATAGACATAGACTGTACAGTAGATCAGAATTTAGATAGTGAAATTGATTTGAATAACATAGATGTAAATAATTTAAGTTTTTCTAAACCTAATAAATTTAGCCAAGTTGATATAAATAATTTATAAAAAGTATAGATTGATGGGCTAGTTGATGATGAATATGATATTTTGAATGTAAAAGATAAATTTTTACCAAAAGGCTTAACCCCTTTAGAAGATTTATTTGACTCAAGTGATGTTACAAGAAAACCTAAAATGGAGCCACTTAGATCTAATATTGAGGAATGTGGCATAGGTACAATGTTAAACCTAAGATGATTAAACTTTCCAAAGCTTTACCTGCGCAAGAAAAATAAAAATACATAGCTCCTTTTAAGGAATTTCAGGATGTTTTACCTAGAGTTATGAGGGCCTAAAATCCTATGACAGCAGCATAATATAGCATAAAATCCTTATAAAATAAGACCGAAAACCTTTTAAACAAAATTTAAGAAGGATCAATCCTGTTTTGATGCTTTTAATTGATAAAGAGGTAAAAAGAATGTATGAGGCCCAAATAATTGCACTAATCAAATATTTTGATTGGGTTTCTAATCTAGTTCCCTCTAGGAAAAAGATAGGAGAAATTAGATTATGTGTTGATTTTAGGAATTTAAACAAAGTATCCTTAAAATATAATTACCCTTTACCAAATATGGATCACATTTTACAAAGGGTAGTTGTTTCTTCTAGGATTTCACTTTTAGATGAATTTTCAGGGTATAACCAAATTTTAGTCCAACCAGAGGACCAAGCCAAAACTGCTTTTGCTACTCCATGGGGCACTTTTATGTATGTAAAAATGAATTTTGGGTTAATGAATGTAGGATCCACTTTTTAGAGAGCAATGGACATAGCCTTTGCAAAGGAAATTCATGAATTCTTAGTAATTTATTTAGATGAAATTACTATATTTTCAAAGACGGTTTATGAACTTTTAGATCATCTTAGGAAAGTCTTTCTTAAATGTAGGAAATTTGGCATCTCTCTAAACCCTAAGAAAACTTTATTTGGATTAGAAGAAGTCAAGTTACTTGGAAACATTGTATCTAAAATGGGAATTAGGATAGACCCTGCCAGAATAGAGGCCATTCTTAACATTATTCCTCGTAGGAACATTAAAGTGTTACAAGATTTTCGAGGTAAAATTAACTTCCTTAGAAGATTCATCTCAAATTTAGCTGAAATAATCAGAGAATTTAACAATATGCTAAAAAATGTATCCATAATTAAATGGACTATTGAAGCCAAGAAATCTTTTGAATCAATTAAACAAGCTTTAACCAAAACACTAGTCCTTATAAGTCCTGACTTTAAGAAGGATTTCACTGTTTTCTCTTTTGCTTCAGAACACACTATTGTTGCAGTTTTACTGTAGAAAAATGACCAGGGGTATGAGAAACACATTTCTTTCTTTAGAAATCACTCAGAGATTCCACTTTAAAGTAAAATATCATGGGGAAACAAGCCTTATCTTTGGTAAAGGCCATTAAAGACTTTAGACTGTACATTCTTTATTCACACATAATTTCCTATGTTCAAAATGTAGTTGTAAAGGAAATTCTAACATAGAATGGGCCTGATGGTAAAAGAGGCCAGAGGATTGCCACAATTATGAAATATGACATAGAAATAAAACCCACTAAACTCATAAAAGGTCAAGGTTTAGCCAAACTCATGGCTGAATCAAATTGTCATGCTTTAGAAATTAATTTTATTTCCCAAGTAGATGATCAGGAAGAGATGGAGACTCGATAGATCAGTGAATCCTTTTCTGACTCACCATGGTATGCAGATATTGTATTTGTATTACTAAATTTACAAGCTCCTCCTGGATTATCAAGAACAAAAGCTAGATTCTTAAAATTAAAGGTAGTAATATTTTGTATCATAGACAATGTACTTTTTTGGAAATATCGTGGTGGAATTTTACTAAATTTTTTTCCTAAAGAAGAAGCTGAAATTTTTTTAGAATAATCTCATGTAGGTGACCGTGGAGGACATCTATACTGGAAGACTACTGCAAACAAAATCCCGAGAGCTAGTTTTTACTAGCCTACTTTGTTTGCAGATGTAAAAAAGTATGTGACCTCCTTTCACAAGTGTAAAATATTTTAGGGAAAGAAAAAGTTGTTATCGTTGCCTTTAAAACCCATCTCAACAAAAATTCCTCTTCAACAATTGGGCCTTGAATTCATTGGTGAAATTCACCCTCCATCCTCAGCTCAACATAAGTGGATTCTGACAGCCACTGACTATTTTACTATGTGGATAGAAGCCATACCCTCCAGGCAAGCCAATGACACTGTCATTATCTCCTTTTTAAAAAACAACATAATTTCAATATTTGTATGCCCCTAGAATATTATCACTGACAATGCAGCTGCATTAAACAAAAAGACGATTGATTTCTGCCATAAATACCACATTACCCTAGGCCATTCTACTGCATATTACCCTCAAGGTAATGGCCTTGCTGAATCTTCCAATAAAAGCCTTGTGAACATCATCAAGAAATTACTAGAAGATAATAAGAAGACTTAGAACAAGAGGTTAGTTAATGCCTTATGGGCAGATAGACTTACCGCCAAACAATCTATTGGTACATCCCCTTACCAACTTGTTTATGGAATGGATATTGTTTTTTCATCTTCCTTAGGAGTACCAGTAATGAAGATAATCTAAGAATTACAAGTTGAGACCAATGAAATTCAAAGAAGGATTAATCAAACCATTCACTTGCAGCAAACAAGAGAAGAGGTTTATCTTAATTCTCAAGTTATCGAAGATAAGATTAAGAAAATTTTGGCAAAAAGAGTAAAGAATATGATTTCTACATTCGTGACAAAGTTCTAAAGTGGGATTAAAGGAGAGAAGAGAAAGTTAAACATGGGAAATTTGATTTCCTATGGAAAGGGCCTTATGTTATTTATGGTTATAGATGTAACAATGCTTTATTTTTGAAAGAAATGGATGGATCAGATCTTCTAGGTGGACCTGTCAATGGCAGAATGTTGAAGCACTACTACTCTTCAGAAATAACTAATAGTTAATTTTGTTTACTTTATCCACTGTACATAACATTGCAAATTTTAGATTGGATTGGATGTTCTCCTAACAAAGTTAAGCCCAGAGAGAAGGCCCTAAGATTTAAAAGGTAAAATATCATAAGTATGAATAATTTCAAACATCAACAACATTTACAATGTCAACATAGTCAAAATTCAAAGGCTCCTAGTCTTAAAGTTCCTGACATTTTACCAGGAAATTCCATCCCCATATGGATCCATTGTTAGGGTCCTATAATAATAGGGTTCATAATTTTTTAATTGACTATGATTAGTATTTTAAATATGTACATACTTTTCTTTTTGCAAATTGTTTTCCTATATTTGAAAATAATAAAAAATGAAAATATAGTAAAAGTCCTAAAAGAAAGATCAAAGGACATGAAAATAAAATATCAAAAACAATAAAAAATGGACCCCAAAAGCAAAAAGAAATAAGAATAAGACATGAAAGTGTTGCAAGTCAAAATGCCGCTACTTTTACTTTTATTGCAAGAATAATGGTTATGTGCAGCTTGTTCAAAATGCCATAATCCATGATGAGTTAAATAGTTTAATCTTAACTTTTTCATGCTTTGAATTTCATGTTTATAGATAGAGAATAAAGATCTGTCAAATATTTTAAACTTGAAAAATCAGTAGATACTTAGCGAATACATGAGGAGCTCAACAGTTTAATTTGAGCCCTCAGATTAAATAAGGTTAGAATTAGATAGTTTATGCTTTAAAGGAAAAATGGATTTAAGGTTGCAAGCTCAAATGCACCCATGCAAATAATGAAAAAATGTTAGAATAAATTATGGTTAGGTAGAAAGCAGTTGTACAGGGCATGTAATAAAACATGGTCTGGAAAAATTACTGATTTCCCTCCCCTCAAAGTATTCAGTATTAAAAAACATTTAGTTAAAAATGGTCAGAGCATTTCTCTGACTTTTGTTGGGACCGGACCCAAGGCTTAATAACTGATTGGTAGTAAGTATTGGATTCCCTTAATAAAAATCTGTTTCCTCAACATAATCACCCTTTTCCAAAGATATAATCCCTTTTCCTAAGTTAAAACACTTTTTCTTTGGGAAAGTAAAAATCCCCTTTAACTAAACTCCTTTTATGCAAAAACATTCAAAAAAACCCAAAAATACTATTTATCCTAAGTTTTAAGTGTAAATTTTTAAAGTGGCGCCATCATTGTAACCAAATGCTTAAAATACACTTTTACTTAGTACATTTATGTATATTTTTACTCATCACATTCATTTTCATAATAACATTTAATTTAATATATTAATTCCTTATAAATATTTCCCATCCCCGTAGTTATATTAATTCATTTATTTAAATACCCCAAAACCCACTTAATAATATTAACCTATGGTTATATTACTCCATGGGATATATACCCCGCTATCCCCATAGGTTAAAATATGTTATATATAACATCACCCGCCCTATGGTTCTAAACACATATAATTAATTTATTTGTTGTGTATATCATACATCCGCCTATCCCATTAAACATTAGACTTTATGTTTAAAACCATGTTTAAACATAGCTTATCAACCCCACCGCATCTAATCTCCCGCGCCCCACTCCCCATCCGACGAGCAACTCCACTGCCTGATTTCAGCCATTCGCAAGCCCTTCCCCAGATCTGACGATCCTAAACCCGTATCGAAATTTCAATAGAGCGATGCTTAATCGATTTGAGATTTGTGAAAATGCGTTGTATTACCATATTATCTCTCCTCCACGTGGCACAAAATAATTGGATCGCATCCTTTGGAATGAAACCATTTACCACCTTCTCATTGTGCAATAAGTGCCTGGCTGTATTTGACCCCCGATGCCAAAACCACCTTCCTTCTTACTTGACCCGCATTCAATGAATTTACTGTTTAAAACCTAAATGTTCTATAAAACTGCATATACGCTCAGTTTAATTTTTTTTCTGAGTTTTGTCCATGTTAAACCCCTCCGATTGAAGAAAAGAGCAATGTACCCTATTTTCATGCCCAAAGAACCCAAAAAACAATTTTAACTACTGCCAAGACCTCCTGAAGCCTCTAGTCTACTTCCAAAGGACTTCAATAGCATCCAAGATCTTCCTGATGACTCAGAAGCCCTATTTAAAGTCCAAATACCTGCAAAAAATAGGTATTCTCAAAAAAATAACCTTCCCGTCATTTGAAAAGAATTTTTTTTGAATTTGATCACCATAAACCCTATTTTCCCATAGAAAGACCTGTATTTACCTTCAAATAATGTATTTGTTGTGAAACCCTGATAAAACTATGATTTTGATACTATAACCTGTTTTTAAAGCAAAATTGAAGATATTTAAGCCTTTTTGCAGACCTTAGAGAACCCCTGACTAATGAAAACTCTTTTCAAATACTCAAAAACCTCTTATGTGCTTGAATTTAACTATTTTTAGTTCATTTTATCCGAGAGGAGCAGAAAAACCCTTTTTATACCTTTTCCTGAGTCTGTAAAGATTTTGAAGACTAATTTTGGAACTAAATTGAATGTTAAAACCAGGAGAAAGCCTAATTGTACCTATTTTTGTTAAAAAAAAACCTCTATCAAACCAAAAATACCTTCTGTAAATATTTTAAGCTTACATAAGAGTATAAAAGACCTAAAAACAAAGTTTTTAACATTCAGAAGGCTAAAATTGTCAAAATAAAACCCAGCAATGGCTTCTAAAAACACCATTGTTATAAATCCACTACAACCTCTTGTTGTAGATGTTGAGCATACACCATTAGCTGATGTTGATTACAAAATAACTGATCCAATGATAGAATTCAATCTTCTAGATATCCACTGTTGGCGTCTAGAAATATCCTTAGATCAGGGAGATGAAGATCATATTTGGGAATCCAATTTACCCAAATATGTATTTCCACATACTCATCAGTGTCCAGAAGTCATTAGGCTATGTCAAATCTACTATTCCCCTGACCGAAGAGCTATGGTTGATGCTAACAAAGAAGTATTGTTTACTATCATTGCAAAGTCTGTAAACCTAATGCTTTAGTTGAAACCAAATCCCAATGCAGTCCCATTATCCATAGAAGTTCTTACAAAGAATTATATTCAGTTAGAATTTCCCAAGAGATTTCAGATCCTCCAAAATTCATGCCTGCATATGTTGAAATCCCAAAGATTGACCCTCCCTATTCAACTTCTAAATTTCCTGAAGGATCAAGGCATGCCATTTCAATGTTATCCTTTATCCTTGGTTTTTTGCTGTTGAGCACACTGATGAGTCTATTCTTGGTTTTCTATCCACCTTTGTGCCTGGCCAACCTCCTTCTTTCATTTATAACTATGTTGAATACATAGCTGATAGTATCCATGATCAGCTTCTGAAATATCCCACTGAAGGATTTTTCAGATATTCATCCTTCCTCTTTCACATGTTCCTTTACTTCCAAGCAGATAAACTCCCATTAAACCTTCAGAAATTGGATGTAGAAGGTAATCCATTGCCAATCATTTTCTGGACCTCTCTAATCAGAAAATAATCAACACAATTCACTTATATGGATTTCATAGATTTTTTTATTCGTCCAGTGATAAACATGCTGAAAAACAGTGTACAGCCAAGGATAAGTAATGAGATAAAGAAAGTGTTACAACTGTCAAAGCAAAGAAGAACTGGAGATTGGTACCTATACCAAAATCACACAGAGATTAGAGTATATGGGTCAAACGTTTTTCCCTTTAAATCGCCAAAATACTTGCCAATGAGAGTTTTTGCCTTAGAGTATATGAGACAAATTCTCATTTCAAATTCTATCAACTTCTTGGCTGCTAAAAAGAATACTCAAATCAAATTGAAGAACCAGGTGGGTCCTTTTATTTGCAATCACAGGGAAGAAGGTATAGAAGCATCTAAACAGTTGTTGGAATATCAATTTGAAGAAAGTTTCTTATGGAATTATGATCCTAATGGAATACTCAGTAAAATGAGGGTAATATGAAAATTAACCCCTTATATCCATGATAAAAGCCTGATATTGAAAAAATTGACAATCAAACAGAATGTATGGATAATACCTTGATGGAAATAGTTAAATAGGGTGATACTAGTCACACCTTGAAAATTGTAAATCAAGAGGATAAAGCTAGAGTGAGAATCATAGAAGAAGGTACATATATAGATGAAACAACAATAGAGACCAGATTCAAAATCAGATATAATAAGAAATCTAAGGTCAATCTAGTGAACAAGGAAAATGAAACAATTGAGGTGCTAGATGAAGAAAACACAGAGAAAAACACATATGCTACTACATTTATTATGAATGAGCAAGAAAATTATACTTCAGACACTCAAATTATTTAAAAATAGCAAAGAAAATTGGAATATTCATCACAGCAAGAAGAGAATATAGACAGTGACATCAAAGAGAAATATAAATATATCAAGGCAAACTCTAGGAAATCAAAATAGATTACTCTCAGCCTTTGATTACACCAACAAGAAATTTCTTATGACAATGCTACAACCAACAGTGCCTAAACCTACAACAGTAGAAAACTACAAGAGATTTGACTTGGAAGTGCCAGTAGAAAACATTCATCCTTTAGATCAAATTGAATTTCATAAGCAAAGCTCTAAAATGCTTTATTCTACTATGACTACTAAGACAATTAGTGCCCAAAAACTTCATAACAATATAACCAATTTTAGAGATCAAATTAGGATTGAAAAAGACTCCTCTTATGCTAATGAAACTAGAATCAAGTCCTTATAAGAACTAGTGACTGAGGTAGGGTATGACCCTACAAATGTAAAGGCTGCAGAAGAATTGGTGAAAAAGAAAAATGTTGACATTGTAACACTTAGAAAACAACTAAAATTGCCTCCAACAGAACATCCTGAACCAAAATAAATTGTCCAGGAGGCAAATCAGAAAGATGAGATGATGAGTCTCATACTCCAAATGATGGAACAGATTAAGGAAATGGAGATAGAAATGGAGAGCCTTGTCCAAGAGAAAGAAGCTACAAAAATTCAAAGTGCTCCTCCCACATTCATCCCTATGGTAACTACAATAGTTCCCTCAACTTTAGCAGAGGAGTTATCACCAAAAGTCCCATTGGCTCCAATTGTGCTAATGAATTCTTCTACTACTTTTGTTAATGAATCATCAACGTTAGTAGTGCAACAAATAGATGAGGCAAGCAAGCTCATAAAATCTATGGAAGATATGTCCATTCAAAATAATGAGATCAACAGGTTTAAAGAACAAATTAAGAACTTGGAATATGCCAACAATATAGCTCAAATTAATGCCAAAACAGAGGAATAGAAAGCCAAAAGGTTAAGTGAGAAGTTAAATAAGGTCGAAGCAAAATTAACCTTGAAATAACCAATGGCTTACATAAAAAATCAGTTATGGTCCAATATAATTGAGTCAGTCAATGGCCCTTGGCCTTCCATTTAGGTAATCTATGAACAAAAGGATTTGATTAAAGTAGAAAAAGAATAAATTGTGAAGACAAAGGAAGACCTTGGTGCCAAACCTGAAGAGGCCCAAGAGATAATCAAGTTTTTAGACACCAAAAACAAGCAAGAATTGGATGATATTAGGATAACTAATAGAACTAAAAAAATTATTGAAGTGAGAAAGGTAACTACAATGAAAAACTTGATGAAATAGCTAGAAGAGAAGTGTCAAAACATGGATTTAGCCATAACTAGATTTATGGTAAAGTTTGAGATATTGACACAAAAAGGCTTGGCAAACATTCTTGTTTTAAATGATAAACTAACGAAGAAAGAGGATTTAGATCAGATATTTTTCCAAAGAACAAGCAAACAAGGCAGATTGACAAGGAGTACCTATAGGCAAAGTGTTGCACAAAAGAATTGAAGATTTGTTTTATTTACAGCATGAGATAAAACATCTCTTTGTGGTCAAACCAACCTTTGTTAGATACACAGAGGCTGATGAGAATTATAGAAAACTTACGAAGATCAAGTTACCTGATGAATAATTTTGGCAAAAGATTACTAATTTGTTGTAAAAGACATTTTCCAGTGAAAGAACATGAAAAACATATTGATTTTTTTACACAATAAAAGTATATTTTTACACGAGTAAACTAGTCAAAACAACAGATGAAAGAGTATCAGTGGTTAAAGTGTATCAGTAAAAGAGTATCAGATGAGAAGATAGAGTTTCAAAACAGATTGAAGATGTTTTTTCTAGCGTTGAAGACAACACAACAACCAAATGCACCTAAATCCAAACATCATTTCTATTTTATTTGAATAAGTAGGACAACTTGCAAGTTATTAAGCAGCTGTCACTATATTTTTGTAAGAGATATTTTATTTTCCTTAGAAAACTCATATTATTTTTCTAGGATATTTTGTAACATTTTTTTGTATAAATACTTCACTCTTTGAAGTATTATTGTGTAATAAATTGCTGAATATTTCTATAGTCAATATTTTTGTACTTGGAGGGCTTTTGTACTAATTTTCAAGTCAGCAAGCTGGATCAAATCAATAAAGCATCATGTTTCAGGATTCATGTGTTGGGATACTCAAGTGAAGTACTTTCTATTGTTATTTGTTAAATCTTATTATTTTTTCCATTCATACATAAATGTGTTCTAATTTTTAATGTGAAATTAGGAAGTGATATATCAAAATTTGTTAAAAGCACTCTGTTATTTACTGGTTTTCATTTTGATTTTTTCTGTTGATTTCCAGAGTACGGAACCCTTAATTTCTCCCTCTTTCTAATGACTTGTGTCCTCTTCACTCCTTATCTGGATATAAGAATCCTTGATATCTCTTTATCCTGATTAAACCACTTTTCCAATCAGCCTCAAATATCTTGAGTAACTCTGCTATCTTTCCCTGAAAATATTTGAGTTTAGACCTTGATCTTGACCTATCTGCTTGAGACATTGACTCCATTTTCCCAATGGAAAAAAAAATCTATCACTATCCATCTCATTCAGTGATTTTTTCCCACCAAACAAAACCAAATATCAAAACCAAATTGTCCTATATAACTAGCATAAGAACATACATTAGAAAAAAGTTAAATCTTATTGAGAGAGCCCTCTATGAGCCTTACAAAGGCTAGATCCTAAAGCTTGAAAGTAGATCTTTGGTTACCTCTAATGTTCTTAAAACTATAAACAAAAAAATCTCATAACTTTGGGAATTATTAGAGTGATAAAAAACCCAATGATGACACTACATGGAAGAATGAGGCTGATGATTTGGACTTTGAAACATGACTGACCATGAGATGATGAATGAGATAGTGATCAAGAGATTTCACTGACGACTCGTCCCAATAAGTGATGGTATGACCAAAATGAAAATTTGACCATGAAATGAAGGGAGTAGTAATACATCTACACACACTAACCAGTGACCAAAATTTTATTTGAAGACCTACTGAAACTATACATTTTTTATCTATGACCCTACTGACCAAATGAAAAGCTTAATTTGATCCCTACTAACTGATGGGACTAACAGACATGAACAAGTTGAATTTCCAATCTTCACAGGATCAAATATTCTAAAAAGGAAATCTTGTTCACCAATTCAGACACACAATTAAAGCATGCAAAAATGGAAATTTTCAGGGCTAGGTATGTTGCCAACAAAATTGTTGAAACAATCAACCAAAACCTCTTTGCTGCAAATCTGATTGATAAATTCCCACCTGGTCTAACTGCTGTGAAATATTTGATAACACAGTGGCGGGAAATGTCTAAGATGAAGGAATAAAGCATCAAAAAATTGGAGACGCTTGATTGGGACAAGTACTGGAAACACTTAGTCAAGCCACATAGCCAATGGCTAATGTTGTGTTTTCTAATGGAAACTTCCTTTGACATGATGCCTCGACTATCAGATGCGGTCTATATAGGACATTTGCACATCTGGCCAGGACAACCTCCTGAAGTTAAGACTATGATGGACATCCTTCAGCTCAAGGAACGAATGGAAAAAGGGAAAAAACCACACTCACGAAGCAATCTATCCCAACAAAATCTATTTCTATTTTTATTTTACTTATTTTAAGGAGAGTTGTTTAAACCTCCTCAACACTTTATGTATTTTCTATTTTTATACTTGTTATTTTACTATATAGACCTTTTCATGTCTTTGAAGAAGGCGTCCTGAAATTCTGAAAATAAGACTTTATAGAAGTTGTAGTTTTGTACTCTTAAAGTTTGTCTTAATAGAAAGGTTGGACCAAGGACTACTTTTCAAATGAGCAGAGCTAAGATATATATGGTATTTCTATATTTATGTTGATGTTGGGTACCATATTTGTATACTTTTCTCTCCTATTTTCACCCACATTTCTATCTCTTTGTGTCATTATTATTCCTAAACACAAAAGGTAAACACGTTTCTCCAACTTTACATGGGATATTTGATTAATGAAGTATTAGTGTAGGAGCTTTTACCTTTTCGCAATATTAACTCCAATGTTTTTATAGATTCAGAAAAAGTAGGAAGGTTACAGCTATGAATAATGGAGCAGCTCCTAATTTCTAGCATTGCCTTCACTTACTGCTACAGCGCAACAAACTCCGTTGCACTCCAGCGATATTTCAGGCTTTTTCATGGTTCCCTTTCGACAATTAGGTTGTTTTTGCAATGCATGGTATAATTGTAAATATGTAGCTATTGAAGGAAATCAGGATTTGTTGAAAAATTTGTATAAAGAGGGTCTGCAGGCTGTGAATCGGGGTTAAGCGCATTACCTACAGATTTTGTAACAATATATTTTGAAATTAATTGAATGCACAACATCCTCATGTTTCACCTGTAATTTGTGAGCATGCCGCAACCATGATAAGAGAGTTGGGCCCACTCTTCTGATCAGGTGTTGCATTTCCTTTATTTTCATTATTTCCATGTTTTAGTTTGATTCTGTTACTATTGTTCGATTGTAATCTTTCAATTGCTGTGAATTTATTTTTAATTCTAAAATATATTTTAATTGTTGTTACATTATTCTGTGTGTTTATGGATTTAAGCCTGTGATCTACAATAGTTCATGTTATTGCTCATGCATATACTGTGTCGTTAGTCTTGAAATAAATAACTCCCTTGGGTTGATAATTTATGTGGAAAAAGGGGTGAATCTTGTTCACATCTGTACACCAGCATTTTGGCGCCATTGTTGGGGAAGGCTAACAGGTGCAAGAACAGGATCTGCAATTGATCTAAGTATCGATATCTCATCTTTGGGAGGGAATTTATTACCCTAATTCAAGTCTTGAGTATAGTGCTCTTTGTTTTCTTTTCTTTATTTTTATTTTTTTCTTTAGAATTGATCCCTCATCTTGGGGAGGGCATTTCGCTACCCTGCCCTAAGTCCTGGGCATAGTTTCTAGCTTTATGCTTTTTGATTCTTTTCTGAAGGGCCAAATTCTCATCCCGAGGAGGGCATTTATTACCCTACTTCAAGTCCTGGACTTTGATTTTCCTTAACTTAAATTTTATTGTATGTTTGAACCTAATCTCTCGTCACGGGGAGGAAGCTATCTGTCCTACTTTGGGTCCAAAGTGATTTTGTTACTTTGATTAACCCTTTTCATAATTTGTATGAAAAATGATCTGAATAACAGGGGCAGAGGAAGACCCCCAAAGAAAGGAAAGGATCTGGGAAGGAAGACATATATTCAGTAGATCATTGAAAAATCTAAATATGAGGCATCATCTCGCGTTGCTGTCAGGGTAAGGGTTCAGACGAAGTCTGAAGGGTAGTCTGTGGAGTAGCTAGTGCCATGCACGATACCTAGGGGAATTCTTTCAATGACGGAAGAAATAATAAATGGGGTATCGGTGGAGGAGACATCCTTGCCCTTAGCAGAAGGGGAAGAAATAACAAGTAGAGGATCATATGAACTAAGCAATTCTAATTGGGAAGAAGAACCTCCAAAAGGGTTTTGATCACCACAAGACCAAGGGAGTGATGTAAAACCTCTTGTAGTCTAATTAAACAATTCCTATTTGGAGAGATAATTCCTGAAAGATTTCACATCACCAAAGGACCAGTGGAGTGCAGTGAAACCGCCTACAGTTGAATCACTCCAAGTACCAGCTACAGAACCAGTTGAAATCCCAAGCGAGTATTGGAGGGTATTTATGGCACATGTAAGTTCTTCTATTGATTTTCCAATCAGAAACGTTGCAGGTGATGCACCGATGAGACCCATTCCTTTAACAGCTTTGCCTAGTTTCCATGGGATTTATTCTGAAGACCCTGATACGTTCCACTTTAAATTTGACATTATTTGTTGAGGATATGATTATATCGTTGATGCTCGGAAATTAAAAATATTTCCTACTACCTTAAAAGGCACAACCCTGAGATGGTTTATGGGTTTAGGAGGGAGCACGATTACCTCATGGGAGGGGATGAAAGAAGCCTTCTTGGAGAAATACTAATATTACTGTAAATCCCATGACATTAAGGAGGAAATCTTTAATTTTTCACAAAAAGAGGAAGAAAACATGGAAAACTGTGAGGAACGATTCAAGCACATATTGCAGAGGTCAGGTCATAGTGACCTGGATAAGGACATTATGAAGATCATTCTTCTCTGAGCACTTGGGGAAGATTCCCCACAACTTCTGAACATAGTAGGAAAGGGGTAAATTTCAAAAGAAGACTTCGACACTATATGTAACTATTGCATTAAGTGTTCATGGGGGGCTGCAAGGAGTGGACAAGGAATTCAGTGATCAAAGACTTTCGATGGAGGGGTTACAAAGGCAAAAATTGGAAACCTACTGGATAACCTAAGGACTGATATCTTGAGTACATTGTCTGCCTAAATGGAAATTTTGTACGAAAAAGAGAAAAAAATGGAGTTGGAAAATACTATGGCTATATTCTGCCCACAGTGCAGAAAGAACATCTTTTGAAGGAATTCGCATTAAACACAGTGGAAGCCTGCGCAATCTATAAGCAGACTCATGCGACCGGATCATGTCCTTCCTTACCTAGAATGAAGGTAAATTTTCAAGGGGAAAGTGAAGAAAATGTGGTAGACCAGCTGTACTTCATGGGGTAGAAAAGGCCATGGCAACTTGGACCACTGGCGATGAATCCAGGTATGTTTTAGGACCCATCTCAGTATTTTAATAATTTTAATATGGGTCCTCAATATACACATTTTTTGGCTATGTGGTATCAATATCAGTATCCCCCATGGCAACAATGGGTTCCCCAGGCCAGTTTGAATCCTTCATGGAATCATAACTGGCGTGGAGCCTCTCCTACTGGCCAGTTTCCTCAATATATGCCTCAACAGTACCTTAAGTTTCCCTCCAATGTACCTCCAGGAAACCCAGCCCTTAGACCCTAGCTTCCTATCCAGCCCAATCCGAATCCTAATAATAAAGGATTCCAACAAAGAGACACTCTTAACCTTCCATCTTATATAATTTATACTGCGGGACTTAATGAGATAAACATACTATCTCGGTGGGTAGTAAATGCTCCCACTTCACCTATTATTATAGAACAGATTGATAGTGAAGATACAAAACCAAAATAGAAGATAGTTGGGGATAAATCGGACCAAAACATAATGAACTAGACACCTCCCCAATCTGTTCCTAATCAAGGTCATTTAACTTCTCCTCCATATCTTGAAAGACTGACCTTGAATAAACCAAACCCTCAAGTAGAGTTTGATTTCCTAGGGGAAATGAAAAATCTTTTTGTTAAAATACCCCTGTTACAGGCTATGAGGGATGTACCGATATATGTAAAAACTCTCAAAGGGTAATGCTCTAAGAAACTAGGGAAGAAACCTAAGGATCCATTAACCATTCATGTAATGGGTAGATTATCCGACATCATGTTAGGAAAGATCATGCCTGTAAAATATGGAGACCCAGGAAACCCGATTCTAACAGTAAAAATCAATGGGGTTGAGATCCCAAATGTACTGGTAGATTTGGGAGTTTCCATCAACATTATCACCACTGAAACAATGAACACATTAGGTCTTGGAGAAATTAAACCAACCCCTACTATGCTGGAGCTAGGAGATAGGTCTACAATTAAATCGGTAGGGAAATTGGAAGATGTGATTATTTCAATAGATTCATGGCATTATCCTATGGACCTCCTTGTATTACACAGTTGGTCTTCAGTTGGTGGTCATCCATTGATCCTGGGAAGACCTTGGCTTGCAACTATAGATGCCTACATAGGGTGTCGATCTGGGCATATGATCATATCAAATGGGACAATTACAAAGAATCTTACTCTTTAACCTCCTGCAGAGCCCAGCCCATTTGAAAAAATATTAACCAGTCAGAAAACTCTACCAATAGAAGAGCATGAACCTGAAAATGAAGAATTTAGACCAATTCTTACTATTGGGCAGGCCCTTCAATTTAAAACAGAAACTGAGGATGATGCCATTAACGCTTTTATTAGTGATTCCAGTTATGTTTCCAATTCAACTCATCAAATTTTAGAACCTGCTATGAGTTGTGAAACATAGGAAAATATTGAACCAGAAGATGAAATTGAAGACATTCCTGTAACCTCGTCCCATGATAGTATTCAAACTAAGATTGAGTCAGGGAAAACACTGAATATCAACCCAAATTTGGCTGAATCCCAAACAAAACAGTTTTTGAAAGTCCTTCAAGATCATTAGGAAGATTTTTCCTGGGATTATACCGACATGAAGGGGATCACTGCTAACTTATGTACTCATCATATTTATATTAAGGAATATTTCTACCCTCTAAGACAACCCCAACAGAGAATGAACCCCGCTCTCAAGAACATTGTCAAAGAAGAATTACGAAAAAGATTGGATGTAGGATTCATTTAGCCCATCTTAGATATCCAATGGGTATCTCTGCTAGTGATTGTCTCAAAAAGGAATGGTAAATGGTGGATCTGTGTAGACTACAGGGAGCTAAATAAGGAAACTCAAAAAGATCATTTTCCTTTTCCATTCATTGACCAAGTACTAGATACCTTGGTTGGGAAGAAGTTATTTTCCATCCTGGATGGATTCAGTGGATATAACTAGCTCTAGATAGCCCCAGAATATCAGGATAAAATAAATTTCACATGCCCATGGGGAACCTTTGCATACAGGGTCCCACATTTGGCCTATGTAATGCTCCTGCCACCTTCCAGAGGGAAATTCTGGGAATATTTTCTGATTTGGTTGATGATAGGATTGAAATCTATATGGATGATTTTACTCCATATGGAAATTCATTTGAGGAAGGATTGGAAAATCTGGAGAAAGTACTCAAAAGATGTAAGCAAGCCCATATATCTCTGAGTACATTCAAATTCCATATGAAGAGGGAAGAAGGAATAGTACTGTGCATTTTCTCTCAACTGCTGGAATTCGAGTTGATCCGGCTATAGTAGAGGTAATATTACACTTCTCGGTACCCAAAAAACCCAAAGAGGTACGTAGCTTTACTGGTTGTGCTGGTTATTACAGACACTTTATAGAAAATTTTGCTAAAATATCACATCCACTTTTTCAATTGCTAACAAAAGATGCAGAATTCTTGTGGAGTGAAGACTATGAGACAACATTCATGAAAATTAAAAGGCTAATTTGTGAGGCTCCAATCCTCCTAGGACCTTATTGGGCATTATTGTTTCACATACATGCCGATGCTTCTCAGAAAACAGTAGGACCTATTTTAGGACAACAGGTAGACAAAACACCGTAAACAATAATTTAATTCCTGCTGAACTGAATTACACAGTGGTAGAAAGACAATTATTGGCTGTCATTTATACTGTAAATAAGTTCTGGCACTACGTCACCGAGTATTCTACTTTTTTTCATACTGATCACGCATCAATCAGGTATTTTATGAATAAACCTATTACTCCTGGCCGTGTAACAAGATGGTTGCTATTGATTCAAGAATTTGATATTACAATAGTAGGTAAACTAGGAAAAGAAAACATTGTTGCTGATTTCCTATCTAGAATGGATAACAATGATGAATGCACGCCTATAGAAGATAGCTTTCCTGAAGAACATCTTTTTTCAGTTTCTACTAAACCTCCATGGTATGAAGATATTGCTAACTATATTGCTACAGGGAAAGTGCCTCCTCATTTTTCATATAGGGAACAACAAAAAATTATTCATCATAGTGCCCGATATTATTGGATGGCAAGGTACCTTTTTCATATAGGAGTTGATAAGTAGATTCGGTGTTGCAGATTTGAGGATGATATTTATGAAGTACTGAAGGCTTCCCATGATGACCCTTGTGGGGGGAATTTTTTAGATAAAAGAACAGTCCATAAGGTACTACAAATGGGATATTATTGGCCTTTTATCTTTTGGGATGCATAGAATTATGTTAGGAGATGTGATAGTTGCCAACGTATGGGGCAACCTAGCTGAGTTGATGAAATGCCTTTGTAGGAAAAGGTAGTCCTTGAAACTTTTGAGAAATGGGCTATTGACTTCATTGGACCCTTTAATCCACCCTCCCAGCAAAATTTCCACATCTTGGTCTGTACTAATTATGTGACTAAATGGGTAGAAGCCAAAGATGTTGTAAAAGCAACATAGCAGGTGGTCTAAGATTTTCTATTTGAAGAAATTTTTGCTCGTTATGATCCTCTAAGAGAGATTGTTTTAGATGGAGGAGAACAGTTCACATCACACATTATAGAAAAGCTTATGAATAAATATGGGGTTAAGCATAAGGTGACGTTTCCATACCACCCCCAAGTTAATGGACAAGTGGAAAGCACAAACAAGACATTGGAAAATATCTTGACAAAAACTGTGGTATACAATCTTTGGGATTGGGCTTAGAAGCTGCTTGAAGCTCTTTGGGTGTACAGAACAACATGGTGGAATACAATTGGGTTTTCACCATTCATTTTGGTTTATGGGAATTCCCATTGTTTCCAATAGAATTTGAAATCAGTATGCTTTTAACAGCTCTTGAAGTTGGTTTGGATCTGTCAGATGCCCAGAAACACTGACTGGCCCATCTCAATGAACTAGATGAAATCAGTTCGATGGTTTTCCAGAGAACTAATGCTATTTAGAAGAAGAGAATGGAATGGCACTATAAGTTTATTAAGAATAAGGTGTTTCAGAGGGGATATTAGGCACTACTCTACGAATCCCACTTTAAGGATTTTAAGGGAAATCTTTCCACTCGCTGGATGGGACCTTACGAGGTGGATGTTGTATTTGATAATGGAACAGTCAGGCTAGTCATGATTGATGATACACATGTTTCATTCATAGCCAATGGACATCGCCTGAGATTATACCATTGCCCAACCTCTAAGGATGCTTTCATCAAAAACCTCTCTGAGAAACCTTCTTTGAAGGTTATCAGCGCAGAGAACTCTTCCTCTACATCCTTGCCCTAAAAATAAATAAATAAATAAATATATATATATATATATATATATATATATATATATATATAATAAATAAATATATAAATAAAATAATAAAGAATTGTTACTATTTACCTTCTTGTCTTTTTTCAGGAGTTACTACTAAGGAGTAAAAATCAAAGGAAATTTTTCTTAAGTATCGATTGCTGCTACTCATGATGATGCTACTCGAAGCTGTTACTCCTTGATCGATGTTGTTATTCCAGTTGATGCTACTCATGGTGCTGTTACTCAGGTGCTTCTACTCGATGCTTTTACTCCTTGATAGATGTTGTTACACCAGATGTTGTTACTTGCACTGCTGTTACTCTGGATGTCGCTATTCACACTGTTGTTACTCTAGATGTTGTTACTCGCACTACTGTTAATCTCGATGTTGCTACTCGCACTGCTTTTACTCCATATTTCGTTACATCGAATGTTGTTACTTTACTGTTGTTACTACAGATGCTACTACTTGCACTTTTGTTACTCCAAATGCTGTTACACTAGATGCTATTACTCGCACTTCTTTTACTCCGAATGCTACTACTCACACTGCTATTACTCCAGATGTTGTTACACTGGATGTTGTTACTCACACTGTTGTTACTCTAGATGTTGTTACTTGTACTGTTGTTACTGCAATCACATCATTACTGCGTTTTCATCCTACCAACCATCACTTCGTCTAGGTAGGCTTCCAGGTATGCCTCCATGTAACTTTTACCTATTTAATTAAATATCCCATGTGAAGACTTTAATGCCGCAGATGGAAAAATTTAGGTTGGGGGGGGGGGGGGTGCCATCATAATTTAATGACGACGTAATGATCATTCTGTAAGCCATTATTATAAACTTGTGTGTGGTACACCCTATGATCCTAATCAACCATAACACGTCCTTTCCACTACATATGAAATAATTTTTATCTTATTCATAGCACGAACCATACCTTTTTATGATTTTTCTTCATTTTTTAGAATTACCATTTGTATTTACTATTACCACCTTTCATTTTCATTGTGTTTTTTTTCAGAATTTGGTATCCACCATTTTGCCCAATGGTCTCTTGTTCCAAGAAGTGTTGTTACGAGTCCCCATAGTATGGGCGGACTGGCTATGTGGAATGAGCCTGAAAACATAGCTTTGCTCTACAGTAATCCATAGGTATGGAAAATATTTGTTATTGCAGGGTGGGATACCTACTTCAATAGATTGTAGGGGTTTGACAGGGGAATCACAATGGATTTTTCACTTAATTTAGACGAGAATCACTCACGGGTCAGAGGACTAGAAGTTCCTATCACAGAAGAGGTAATTGAAGAGGTTAGTGGGCTGAGACAGCAAGCGCAACAATGGTTTTCTCGGAGGGTCTCTCTCTCGAAATTTCTCGAATTATTCTTGTAGGCAGGGGAAAGTGTCGTTCAATTGGGTAGAGGATATGAGCGTAAGACTATGTCGTATCCTTGTAACGAAGTCGTAGGTTTTGTAATGAAGTACATAACTTGTGAAGGCTGGGCCACAACTCTGTTTAACTATCATTTTAAAATTCTAATGCACCTTTGATTTCCATAGGCTCAGGTGCATGCCGTAAACATGCCCTTCTTCCTATCGAAACAGTTGCAACACATAGCACATTCTGCTCAGTGTTCGCGCCAGATGCAAAAAGTGCTCTCCAACCATGGATTGGTGTGTTTATTGGTCATGCATGCAATAAATAGACTTCGGGTCTCCTGGGCGGAACTCTGTGGATCCTCAAAAGAAGAGATAATAGTCGTTATTGCTGCTAGAGAAGAGGAACTAGTTTCTCTGGCTGATTTAATAGAAGAAGAACATTAAGAGGGAATCGATCAAGAGGAACCCAAAGAAATGGAAATGGTGGTTGATCAGGAGGAACCTGAAGAAGTGGAAATGGAGGTTGATCAGGAAGAACCTGAAGAAATGAGAATAGAGGAAATAATTGGCGACACAGATGAGGCTACCACACAAGAACCAGCCTCACCTGAGGATCCCATAGATGAAGGAATCATGGATATTGTGCATGAATTCAAGACTGTCATACAATCGTTGACTTTTGTCAATGAAGAAAAAGTAACTGAAATGATAGACAGAGGAATGGAAAGTGATACTATTTTGCAAGAAACAACATCACATGCCCAAGAAGAAATCGATGTTGCAACTAGTGGCGGTGCTACACAAGAACCACCCTCGATTCGGCTACAACAGGGAAATAGGGAGAAGTTGGCCTGCGAAATTGATGATGTCCCTCAAGGAATGGTATAAACTATGGAGAAAGAAGTAATCCATAAAGAACAAGAAGATAGAGAAGGAATAAATCGGGAGGTCGATACTGTCCCACAAGAACCAATATCGACCCTAGAAGAAGAAATTATCAACAAAGAGTGAGAGGACAGAAGGGAAAAAAGCTTCGAAATCGGTGCTGCCCCACAAGAACTAGCATCAACCCCGACTGAGGTAGTAATGCATGAAACTTCGGCTCAAACTGGAAATAAGGATGATGAAGCTATCCCCCATTCTCCATTCCAGTCTATGAATCCTAGAGGGGCGAGGGGATTCTGCTCACCCAAACGATTAATGGAGGAACTAGCTATCCCACCTGTGCTTAAATTTGTTGACCTAGGAGAGGACATGGCTAAGATCGGCCCAATCATTGCTGAATCTCTATTGAAACACTCAGAGACTCGCAAAGAAGATGAAGTCTCTACGGAAACACTGGGACATAGAGTGGTCGATGGAGATGCTGACCAGACGCCATGAATCCCTGAAGTGAATATAGAGGGAGAAGCCCATGAAGGTAGGGAGCCTAGCCAGAAAGGCTTAACAAAAGATTCAGCTGAGAATACCGGTAGCATTCCGCCGCCTCCTGTGCCTATCATAGGCCCATAAACTAAATTTATTTTCAAACAGGAATGGATTGAACAGTGTGAGAAAAGAAGGTTACCTCTCAAGAAGAGGTATCAATTGCAGTTCAGTGAAACCTTGAGATTGAAAAGGGAGGTTCGGGAGTTGAAAAGGCAAGTTTCCTGGCTGAAAAGGAAGGTAAAAATCTACAATGGAGGGTAGTAAATCCAAAAATTGAAGTCTCCATGCAGCCACACAGACTAGCCCGATTGAAGAGTTGTTTGAAGGCTGAAATTTTTTCTTGGCCACTGAAATCCAAAAGTGGCAGTCTGCTGCAAGTGACCATAAGAAAGAAACAATGTGGGTTTGAGAACAGACTGTCGGGGTCGTCACATGATACATAGATAAGTTAGATAAGGTGTAGCTAAAACAAGCTAAACATAAGGCCAGAATAGAAGAATTGGAAGAACAAGTGCAACTGCTGCAATCATGTAAGGAGAAGATGTTCTCCGTAGCACAATAGTTAATGGCCTACAGACATCCTGCACATAGCTATGCCTTATTCCTTCATGATCAATTTCTTTTATTTTCTCTTGAAAGTATATATAAGGAGATTTGGTATGAGATTGAGGACCCCATTCAATTTCTCTGTATTTTAAAAATTCATGATATCATAGGAAAACACTTAATGTGTGAGCTCTACATGTGTGGGTATTTCTTGAGGCATGATCTATCTTTTAACCTTGTTCCATTCGTGGCGGGACATTCATTTAAGAGATTTTACCTCCTATACCATAAATCATATTAAGTGGAGAAAGGCGTAGGAAACGTTTGAAGAAAACCAAGTCGAAAGCCCATTAATGGTGAGGAAGCAACATGTCTAGTCATCAAACACTTATAACAAGAATTACACATTTTTACAAATTCAGGGGCATAGAGAACACATGTTGGCAACCCAAAACTGGTGTACTGACCTATGTGTCAGACATATTACAATGTTCCATAAGGAAGCACTAGATAGTTGTCAGAAAAGGTGGATGTTGTCATCCTCAGCTGTCAGAGGACAAGAACCATTTGGGGCACCTATATTTGCATGAGCTCTAGAGAGGATGCCCCTTTTCGTAGCATGCATTCATACCTGTGGGGTCAGACGGATGGGGTTGAGATTTCAGTTTCCCCTTATTTGGTTTCCAGCCGAGCGATATACTCCTGCTTACAATGTTGATCCAGATTGGTGGAAGGATGTTGTTTTGACAGAAGGTTATAAACCCCCTGGGACAGAAATGGCTAAAGAATATGATCTCACATAGCTTCATTCCAGTCACAACCAGTCCAACCCAGATCCAAGGATATGACGAGGTGCATGAGGACATGCAGAGACCAGTTGGGGGGAGATGTTGGGTACCAAATTTGTATACTTTTCTCTCCTATTTTCACCCACCTTTCTATCTCTTTGTGTTATTATTGTTCCTAAACACATGAGGTAAACATCTTTCTCATACTTTACATGGGATATTTGATTAATGAAGTATTAGTCCAGGAGGTTTTACCTATTTGCAATTTTAACTATGATGTTTTTACAGATTTGGAAAAAGCAGGAAGGTTACAGTTGTGAGCCATGGAGCAGCTCCTAATTTCCAGTGTTGCCTTTCATGGTTCCCTTTCAACAATTAGGTTTTTTTTGCAAGGAATGGTATAGTTGTAAATATGTTGATGTTGAAGGAAATCAATATTTTCTAAACATTTTTTATAAAGACGGCATGCGGCCTATGAATTGGGGTTAAGACCATTACCTAGAGATTTTGTAACAGTATATTTTGAAATTAATTGAATGCACAACATCTTGCTATTTCACCTATAATTTGAAATCTTTCCACATCCCTGATCAAATATTTGGGCCCACTCTTCTGATAAAGTGTTGTGTTTCCTTTCTTTTCATTGTTTTCATGTTTTAGTTTGATTCTATTACTGCTGTTCCAGTGTAATATTTCAATTGCTATGAATGTATTTTTAATTTTGCAATCTATTTTAATTGTTGTTACAGTATTCTGCATGTTTATAGATTTAAGCCTGTGATCTACAGCAAGGCATGTGATTTCTCCTGCATATACTGTGCCATTAGTCTTGAAATAACTAATGCCCTGGGGTTGATAATTTATGTGGAAAAAGGGGTGAATCTTGTAAGAAGCTCTCCGGATTATCCACAATATTGAAGAACATGTGTCGACGTTTCGATCCCCAACTGGGATCCATTCTAAAAATTCCTGCTGATGGATCCCAGTTGGGGTTCGAAACGTTCACACATGTTCTTCAATACTGTGGATAATCCGGAGAGATTCTTACAAAATGATCACCACAGGGGTGAATCTTGTTCACATATGGACACCAACAGTTGATATTCTATTTCATATGACAAGTAGTTCAATTTCCTTATGATTTTTTTGTTATATTTATCCATTTAAACACAATCCAACATTAATTCACTTCTGAAAATCCATAGGTTGCTATTTTTAATACATGAAAAAATACATACAATTATTAAATGTGATGTGTGCTTAAACAATTGATTTGATTAACTATTTAATCAAATCAATTATCTTAAATTGTCTCACATTTCTATAAGTGGCTAATAAATATTCATTCACATACACTTAAGATCATCTTTTAAATCACATATATAAAGGAAAGATAATTCATCTTGGGATAGAGAGAGCTTTATATCATTTTTTATGCTTGTTGTTTACTCTCATTCATAAAGTCACAATTATAAAACATGACCCATCCACTCAATTATATTACATTAGGAAACTGGTCCCATAATCCCCAGTTGAAGCCACTATCTGAAACGGATAAGAGATGATTTTTAAGTTCCCAACCGGGTGGTTTTCCCTGATGTTGTTGCAGTGATTTTTTAGGCATATACCTTTGTGGTGCTAGAAGGAGGTCCAATACAATATGAATGGTGTCAAAGCCTAATCCTAAAACAAAATACCATAAAAAAGAGGCTATCCCCCTCCAAATCACCTACAACATCAAGCCCATGCTCAAAATCACCTACCTCCAAATTAGAAGTTGTACAATCTCCTCCCAAGTCTCTTGCTTTAATTCCAAAATAAATATCCCCTGAATATACTCCAAAATCACCTGAAGTACATAATTTGATAAATAAATTAGAATAAATTTATATTTCAGCAGAAAATATTGTTCTTTATTAAGCCTCCAAAGGAAGTGTTACTTCAATTTTTCAAGGTACTGGTGTATTGACTCGTTCTCAAAGTGAAAAATTTGGAATAACTCCATTTTAGTTTCCTCTTCATTATGATTGCAGGAGAAATCCAACATCTGAAAATCAAACATATACTAGTGATATTTTTTCATTTTCTCTTCCTCAAACTCCATCATTTAAGCCTCCTTCATTTACATCCTCTCAACCGATTTCTTCATCTACTGATATCTCTTAATCTCAGTAAAATAGTGTTTCCTCAAGAAATAAAATTTTCATGGTTGTTACTTCTTCAATTACATCCACCTAGGGAACTACTTCGTCCTCTTCGAATCCTCCTTCAGGACAAACCAATCCTTTAGGTCATATGATGGCAAATACACTATGAACCAATCTGGTAGTTGTTAAATTAGCATGTCATCCTCATAATTTACCCAAAAATTTAGAAAGATGGTTGCCAAAGTATAATAATGATGTTGGCCTCCCTGCTGAAGATAACCTCCATAATTTTATGTTTGCAATGAACCTTAATGCAATCTCAGAAGAATATTGTGTAGTAAGTTTGTTTCCCTATAATTTTCAAGGATCAACTCGATCATGGTACTTTTCGTTACCATAAGGTACTATTAATAGATGGGGAATATTCGAGGAGAAATTTCTGAGTAAATTTGCTGATGATCATACTACTGTTACTCTCATTAATGATATTTCAACCTTGAAAGAAAATTCAAGAGAAAATATCAAATATTTCAGTTACATATTTAACAAATTCCTAAATAAAATCCAAACTACATCCAAACCTAGTGTAGATGTATATATCAAATGGTACATATCCTCTCTCCCTTATAATATAGCAATTTTTGTAGATAGAGCCAATAATGCTACCTTGGTAGAAAACATGAAAGAAGTTATGTTTGTAGAAAAGATAATTCTTTCTCCAGAGAAGAACAATGGCTAGGAAGATAGAAAGTCTAAAAAATTCACATTTAAGGATGAGCCCAAAAAGAAAACACCCAAGGATCCCTTTGATCTTTAAGGTTTACAAAATATTCTCAAAACCATGTCCAATTAGATATTAGAAATAAATAAATAAACAAATAAAAAATTATCTGAATCTTCTTCTAAGAAACCTTTTAGATCTTTCAAGAAAACTCGAACTTCAAACCCTCAACCTCCAAATGTAATATTTAATGTTGAATCAAATCAAGATAAAGGTAAGGATGAAATGGTATTGTCTTCATATGAAGCCCATGATGAAGAACTGGTTGAATTTCATGGATTATGGGATTTCATTCTCCTTATATCCAATAATGAATATGAACACAAGGCTTTGCAAGTTAGCATTAGAAGTAAAAACCCTGCTGATTTTCCACAATCTTCTCAAAAATGGAAATATTCAACCCTTGTTTCTAAAGAAAAAGTTGTTAATAAAAATACTCCTTCTACATCTCCTCAAACCAACCCAACTTATTCTAACTCTCTATCTACATAAAATACCTTAGTGGTTTCAGATACCATTTAGTATAATATAGTGGAAGATATGAAGAAAGTCGAAGAAAACATCTCTATGTATAAGGTGAGTAAATTAAAGCAGTAGAAGACAATCCTACTCAAATAATTGAATGCAGTTCCTTCCTCTCCTTTACCTACTCTTGCCACTTATGAAAAATCAAAAGTAATAGGTAAACCTCCCACAGGTTTGTTGAAAAAATATGGATGCCTCTGATGCTATCCTAATTGGAGAGAGATCCAACTCTCACACTCCTCCATTCCTTTTTAATTTTGAGGTTTTTAATAAAAATGTGTACAATTTTCTAATAGAATTTAGGGCTTCTTCAAATATAATGCCATATTCTACTTGTTTGAAGTTAAAAATTTCACCCTAAAAGTATATTGTACACATTTTTCAATTGGATATAACCAACGTTAGGAGAAATGAATTATGTCCTTATTAGAATTCAAAAGTGCACCAAGTAATTGATATTCTAGCTGTTGATATCCCTGACTTTTACACCTTGATTCTTAGTAGACATTGGTCTAAAAAGCTTAATATTTATTTTTCCACAATCATGTCTCGTATGTGGCTTCCCTACAATGGTAGGCAAAATCAAATTCGAGTTCACTGTGAAAAGCAGAAGAAATACTCAGTAACTTATTTTAAGGGAACCAATGTCATTTACCAATAAAATCGTTGGAAATTACTTTATTGAATCATTCTTGGGAAATTTCAATGCACAACGAACTCCATTTCTAACTAATTCTATTAATTTTCAAATTGAAAACTTTTCTTAGTCAGATTCTTAAAAATGTATAAATACTCTATCATAAACCTTTTGTTAAAAATTTATTTTGGACTTTGTATTTTGATAGATCTAGATCTAATGATGTCGCAAGAGCATGCTGGATATTAATTAATCCGGAAGGATAAAAGACAATCCTGACATGTAGACTACAATTTGAATGCACAAACAATGTTGTATAGTATGAGACACTGGTCCAAGGCTTGTATAAAGAAATATATCTTGATGTCAAGTACCTTCAAGTATATGGAGACTATAAAATTGTTATTAAACAAGTTAGAAATACTATCCACTATGTTTCTGGCCATCTCAAACATTATTGGACATTGGTCCAAGCTCTTACCTCACATTTCTTAGCATTTAATATCTCCCCCATCCCAAGGCTTCAAAATGCAAGTGCAGATCTTCTCGCTAATGTGGCATCTAGACTTATTCCATCTCAGGATTATAGTTCTGATATATTTTCCATAGAACTAATTTTTCGTTCATCTATTACAGATAATGTCACCAATTGGAGAGTGTTCAATGATGATGAAGAAATTATAAGTGTTATAACGTCTGAAGGATCATATGATGATCAAATAATTTATGAGAATGATCATGAAATACAGATGAATAAAAAAACTGATAAAATTTCCATACTTAAATATGTAGTAAAAATTGAAGATCTTTATGATTTCAAAGATAGATTTAAAAAGGTTACTAATTCTAAACTCCAAATTTTAACTTTGAGATTTGAACTAGTGAACCTTGGAACTGATCTCAGACCCCAGAATATCAATCTAGGACTTGGTCTCTCATCTGATGAGAGATTAGCCTTCATGCATTTATTGAAGAGATATAAGAATGTTTTTTCATGGAGCTATCAAGATCTTAAGACGTATCATACCTCCATTATCCAACATACTATTTCAATGACATCTACTAATAATCTGGTACAATAGAAGTTAAGAAAAACCACCCAAATTTAGAAAATCAAATAAAATATGAGCTTAATAAACTCCTTAAAGCTAAAATCATGTTTCCTATTAGGCATTCTAACTGGGTATCAAATTTATTCTGTGTTAGAAAGAAAAATGGTGACATCCACATTTCTATAAATTTTAGAAATCGTAATAAAGCTTGTTTGAAAGACAATTCCCCATGACCACCTATGGAACAAATATTACAATCAGTTGGTGACTTTGAATTAATGTCTTTCCTTGATGGTTTTTCAGGTTATAACCAGATTCTCGTTCATCTCGAGGGTAGTTTGAAGACTACATTTAGGACCAAATAGGGCACTTATGCCTATTAGAAAATTCCCTTTGGTCTAATAAACACAGGAGAAAATTTTCAAAGAGTGATGAATATTTCTTTTAGAGGTATAATAAAAAAAATTGTGGTTTTATACTTAGATGATATAACCATTTAATCCAAAAAGAGAAACAATCATTATCATGACCTCAAAAACATCTTTGTATGCTACCAAAAATATGGGATATAACTAAATAAAAAAGAGTCTTAATTCGTTCTTAGTGAAGGAAAGCTTCTAGGATTCATTGTATTAAAAGAAGGAATTTGTATAGATCCTGATAGGATAAATGAAATCTCTGAAATATTTTACCCCATAACAAGAAATCCATGCAATCCATTTTAGGATAGAGTTTTTTTAAAGAGATTTGTCCCTAAGTTTTCCCATATTGTTTTACCATTGCAAGCCATGATCAAGAAAAATTTGGTCTCTAAATGGGGGCACAACGAAATAGAATATTTTGATTTAATCAAGAAAGCTATCATAAATTCCCCTTCTCTAACAATTCCAATTTTTTCTAATCATTTTATTTTATATGATTTCTCTTCCAAAACATCTTATGTTGTTGTTCTAACACGATTTAGTCATCAACAAATCAAGGAACATATCTCTTTCTTTAGTTAAAATTTCCAAGGTGTTGAACTAAATTATCTAGAGTTGGAGAAAAAAGCGTTTGTTGTTTACAAATATTTAAAGCATTTCAAACCTTTTCTCCTCAAAACACATACCAAGATAATAGTTCCATTCCCCGTTGTAAGACAATTGTTGATGCAAAAGGAACTAGGAGAAAAAAGTGCAAATTGGGTTACATCCCTACAAGAATATGATATTGATTTGCATATTGTTGACTGGAGCATCCAACATACCAGATAATGAATATTATGGCAATATTGTACAAACATCTGAGGTAAGCCTGGTAGACTCTGAATCACAATATGTCGATCTTATATTTTATTTAAAAAATGGATTTTCTCCCACACAACTCAATCATAAAAGTAAAATAGCTTTAATATTAAAAGCTAATCAATATCAGATCATTAATTACGTGTTGTTTAGAAAAAACAATGACTCTGTATTATTAATATTCCTTGAAAATTTTGAAGCACAGAACATTTTGCAAAAACTTCAAAATGGACCTGCAAGTTGAAATTTCGGTGGAGAAACCACCACACACAAAATCCCTCAAGCAGGGTATTATTGGCCAACCTTGTTCAAATATACTCATTCATATGTAAGAAAATTAAATACATGTAAAACTGTTATTGGGAGACAAAGAAAGCCAGCCTTACCTCTGAAACTAGTCAACATTGAACAACCCTTTGAACAATGGGGACTTCACATCATAGGTGATATTGTTCTTAATTCTTTCAAACAACAAAAATACATCCTTAATGAAACAAATTACTTTACTAAATGGGTGGAAGTTGTTCCACTAAAGGTAGTTAATTCTAAATCTATTATGGAATTCATCGATTAGTTTATTATTACCATATTTGGCTTATTACCATATTATTACCATATTAAGGGAATGGTTTGGCAGAGTCAACCAATAAAAACTTCATGAGAATCATAAAAATAATGGTTGATCAGAGCCAACATATTTGGCATAAAACTTTAATGTTTTCTCTATGGGCGGATCGAATAACTCATAAGTCCTTTATAGGAACTTCTCCATTCAATCAAGTATATGGGAAAGAAGTTGTAATTCCATCAAATTTATCCGTTCTCTCATTATCCCTAGTCCAATTCATGATGAATTACATTCCTTCTCTTTACAGTTAAGAATGTCCCAAATCCTTAAACTAGAAGAATAAATGGAAAAGGCTAAACTAACGCATGCTAGACATCAACAAATTGTCAAAACTTCTTTTGACGCAAGTTCTGTTCCCAAAAACCTTTTTCATGTTGGAGATATTTTCCTTAAATGGGACAAGGCACATGAGTAAAAAGGTAAGCATACAAAATTCCGTAAAATGTGGCTTCGGCCATATCAAAATTTCAGAAGTAGGTCCATCAACCTTCATATTGCAAGAATTACAAGGGAATAGAGATTCTCTCCCTCTCAATGGGCTTAGTTTGAAAAAAATGTTTTCATAGAAGAACATCTCTTCTAATGTAATATAGTTGTATTTCCATTTTTAGGTTAACAAAATAATAATGTTAGATAACATACTCTTGGTTATTTATCAATATTTCTGAAATCATTTTATGACTTTTCATCATGAAGAAATAGGAATTTTTTCAAAGGAAATGATCACAAGCTAGAAAAGGTGGATAAATATTAAAGTACTCTGAAATTTTCTTTGCATCAAAATTGTAAGTTCTTTGGAAGAAAGCTTAAACTTTATAAAATCCTTTTACCAAGTCACTATCAATCATAAAATTTTATCTTTACAAAGTAAGAAATTTTTGTTGCTAAGAATATTTAAATCTAAAATTGTCATCCAAAACTCTTAATGAGTCAATGGCTCTAGCCATCCATTAATTATATGGTTTTTAGAGTGTAATTCAAAAATATATAAAACTTAAGAGATAAGAGGTCTCATCATGAGCTTGCTTACCATGATAATAGGAAAAAAATTGGATGACATTACCACTACTGCATATCAAAACAAGGTAATGTCTTATGATTATTTATAACCATAAGACAAGGGGTCTCATCATGAACCAACTTGTTCATTCCAATTACAACCAGTGAATGCCATTTTCACCACCTGGCCACCAAACCAGGACAATGGATTTTAAGAGTAAAAAAAAAAAATAGTAAACACACACACACACACACACACACACACACACACACACATATATATAATTTTGAATTTATCTCTAAATATTGCAATACTAAATGGATGGGATACTCAATCATTGATAGTTAAAAGGTAACCCTTTCAAGGCTATGAACACTTCAACAGTGGCTCTACATATGAAAAAATAAGTATATCAAAATTCTAAGTTGAAAATCGCCCATGCTTTATATTTTTAACTTCAAATGAATGGTATAGGGAAATAGAGATTTTCATTGCCCATTGAAAATCTCACATGTGTTTCTCTTTTTTTTAGAGAAATTCTACTTACCCGAGTATTTCGAAAATAATTTTCATTTCCTTAAAATTATTCTTACTTATTTAAAATGACAAAGATCTCATTTTATTTTAAATTAGAGATGATTAGTTCTTACATTATTTTAGAATAAATACATTAGAGAAAATAATGGGGACCCTTCTAAATTTTTAGAATAAGAAGACAAATATTTTGTGACTTATATGCTTAAGTAGAAAGTCCAAGAAAGCCCTGAATTGCAATTGCAAATCGCAGAAATATCAAAAAAATTGCTAAGCCACTCCATATGAACTTTGCGATGCGGGATTTCTCGAGACCTCGTAACATGTGAAAAAGATTTCAATGAAAGAGGGTAAATAAAAGCGAAAAATAAATAATAAAGGAAAAAAATATCTTTAATGAAGATATATGTCATAAAAAATGATTAACGGGACCCTCCTTTGCACGTCACCAATTTCAATTGCAAGATCACAATTTCTCCCAGTATCATATTTTCCACCTCACCTTCATTTCTCCAAAGTGATATATCACATTGCATATGCGCTATCCATAATCATTTCACCTTATTATTTCTCTGAGACCATGATTGTGATGTGATATCGCATTGCAACATCATTTACCCTTCTCTTTCCCCGCCAATATTTCAAAAAGGTTTTAAAAATAATTTCATATACTAAAATCATGGGTTGAAAAGGCAGAATGTTCAATCGCAATCATTAAAGCAAAGCACGTTTGGTGTTTTGATACCTTAACACACAAATCAAATTGCGATGAAGGATGTTTTATTTTAAATTTCTTAAGTGTATCTTCAAGCACATGAATCCACATTTTCCATAAATGCACAATCATAATGTTATTATAGCCTTGAGCCTCCAAATGAGATTTGATTGACGGTTAATCAATATTTTAGATGTTTTCGCATGTGACACCAAATTCTTCATCATTTTGGTTTAATTGGTACATCGCTCTCACAAATAATTTTTTTCACTACTTGTTCTTCCTATTTATAGGCAAGTCGAGAAAAATAGTATTTCTCTGGGATGTCTAAGGCTACTAAAAAATCAAAGAAATTGATGGCTCTGGCTAATCCTACACCTTCTAGTATTGAAGTAACTAATATTTTGACCCTATTTTCAGACATTACATGTTCTTCAGAAAATGGTTTTGATTCATGGGAATCTATGTACGGGATTTTCAAAGATGATAAACCTCACATAGTCAAAAGGATAGCTACAACAGATGCTCCCAACTCCTCATAATCTACCATTTATGATATGGCCAACTATTTTCTTCATATAATTGCTACACACCCTAATATTTTACCATATTCAGATATGGTGAAATGGATTATTGACAATATTAAAATTTGCAACATAATATTTCTCACAACGAGAGGCACAATGATAGGATCATTTAGAGCAGATGATTTAAAGAGAATGTACCATAGACCAGACCCCCATAAGTTGTATGGAAAATATTTCCTGGAGAAATTTTCCAAAGAAAACAAGTTTCAATCAGAATCTATAAAGAAGTGGAGGAACAACCATAATAAACACCAGCTTGATGATAAGGATATTTATTCCACTGCTTCTCTGGCTAGTCCCTACTGTTATGTTTTGGCTATGATGTGTAGGTTATTAGGTTCACACAATGCCACTAAATTTTGAATTCGTTATTACAAAGTTCTTCACAGACTCCTACATTATGGATTGGGG
This sequence comes from Pinus albicaulis, assembly GCA_034641835.2. Lineage (NCBI taxonomy): Eukaryota > Viridiplantae > Streptophyta > Pinopsida > Pinales > Pinaceae > Pinus > Pinus albicaulis. The sequence continues at coordinate 1,179,456,125 of CM076582.1, read as the reverse complement.
TATCATTTTTTCAAACAATTTGATTCCTACATTCTCGAATACAAGAAATATTTTCCTTTTACTTCCAAGAAACCCCCCCCCCCCATTCTTCATGAGTGCGTACGTCATGGATGTTGTTATTTTTACCTCTGATTTTCCAACTATGGGTTCGAAATGAAACATCCAAGATCCCACTCCTATTCATGTTTACCATGATATTCTACGGGAATCTAAATATGAATCCAATTTTTACAAAAATTTTCATGGAGTTATTCTGACACTCTTCCAAGTCGTCTTTAATGAAAAAGTCCTGATATTGTCTAAAGAAGATCAAGTTAATTTTACAAACATTGGAAAATGGTTTGGAGAGGATTTATTTACTTACATTAGAGTATATCGAAGCATTGTTAAACCCCATGTACTACCATTACATTTTTCAAAAAAAAATTTAGCCAGAGAAATTTCCTACCAGACAGTGGGTCATGGATTTACCAAATCCTTCAAAGAGGAAAAGAAATATTCTTGGCCTACCTATCCCATCCATTGTGGTGTTTATGCATTGGAAAATTTCAAGCATGATGTATTAGAGATTTCTCAAACCCAAATGTCTTAAATTATTTACAATTCTTAACAGAAATTTTGATCCAAATAAATTTTCTCTAAATGTTACCAATCAGGTTAAGATAAGACACTTCCTCCATGAGGATGATTATTATGATGATTTATTTGAGTCTACCAATACTTATCTAGATGTTGAAAAGTTGGCATCCATGTGAATTAACCCTGAGAAAATAGAAAAGTTCAAAGAATATAGAAACAACAGGTTGGAAGGCATCCCTCTAGAAATCTTAGAGGTATCCCAAGCTATTACTGGAAATGGTTAATAAGAAGAAAAAGAAAAACATTAGCCCGCTAAGGATACTAAATTTCTTAGTAGATAAAAAGAAGTTAACCCAACAGAGTTACAGACTGATAGTCCATTATTTTCTAGTGACCTGCAAGAAGTCTGGAAAAACATCAATCAACAACTTAATGGAGATCAAGAAGTGGTTATCATTGATCATCAAGAAATAGTTGGAACACTTAATATAAAAAGTGAGAACTCATTTATGGCTGGTTCTACTGACAAATATTTTAGCAAAAAAGAATTTGAATTCATCTCAACCTACCCAACATCTAAAATAGTGTTGAAGATATAGGAAATTCCTCCTTTGGATATCTTTTACAGCCCAAAGCATAAGGTTGTCATGAGCAGACAGAGGAAGAGGAGAATAATTGAAAATTCATAGACTCTAGTCCTTGGTGATATTCCCATGGAGATAGTTTGGAAATACCCTTAATCAGATCCATCCCAGAATATCTCATGGTTAACTCAGTTCACAGGTTCTTATTCATCTGCCTTAATTGATAAAGCTATGGAATTACAATAGCTATTAAAGGACAAGGATGAAAAATTCCTTCAGCTAGAGCAAGAGCTATTAGCATAAAATCATAGTATAAACCTACATCTTCAATCATAGCTCACACGACTTCAGAAAAGCATGGATCAACTAAAATTTCAATCTGACATTGGTGCTAAGGATGCCTAAATCCATCAACTGCAATCTACTTTGGAATAGTTAAAGGATATTCCAAAGTAGAATGATTTTAAAAAGGAGGCACTAGAACTAAACACTTGGTTGGTTAAATAACAAGTTGTTTTCTCTCAAAAATTGTCTAACATAATTGAGTTGTGTGAAAGGAGTGATTCTTTGATGAATCAAGTAGCTGACCATAGGATTAGCTTTGATGAAATTGATGATAAAGTCTCCAAATATGTCACCTGGAAAGATACTGTTGAAGGTCGAAAGGATAATCTTCCCTGGATTGAATATTCTAGAAAGGAAATTGTGTTCACCGATTGGGACATACAACTAAATTAGTCAGAAATGGAAATTTGCAGGGCTAGGGATTTTTCCAACAAAGTTTTTGAAACAGTCAGCCAAAACCTCATTGCTATGAATCGAATTTATAAATTCCCACCTGGTTCTCTACATGTTGTGAAATATTTGATAAGACAGTGGCAAGAAATGTCTAATATGAAGGAAGAAAGCATCAAAAATTGGAGAAGCTTAATTAGGACAAGTACTTGAAGGACTTAGTCAAATCACATAGCCAATGGCTAATTTTGTATTGTCTAACCGAGACTTCCTCTTACATGATGCCTCCACTATCATATGTGGTCTATACAGGACATTTGTGCATAATTCCGGGCCAACCTTCTGAATTTCAGCCTATGATGGACATCCTTCAGCTCAAGGAATGAATGACAATAGGGACAACACCACACTCATGAAGAAATTCATCCCAACAAAATCTATTTATGTTTTTATTTTAATTATTTTAAAGAGAGTTGTTTAAACCTTATAGGCACTTTATGTATTTGCTATTTTTATACTTTTTATTTTACTATATAGACCCTTTTATGTCTTTGAAGAAAGGGTTATAAATTTTTTAAAAGAAGACTTTACAGAAGTTTCACTTTTGTACTCTTAAAGTTTTTCCTAATAGAAAGGTTGGACCAAGGATTGTTTTTCAAATGAGCAGAGCTAAGAGATATATAATATTGCTATATTTATGTTGATGTTATATTTCATATGATTATTAGTTCTATTTCCTTATGATTTTTTTGTTATATGTATCCTTTTAAACACATTCAAGCATTAATTCACTTTTGAACATGCTTAGATTTTCATTTTTAATACATGAAAAAATACATACAATTATTAAATGTAATATGTGCTTAAACAATTGATTTGATTAACTATTTAATCAAATCAATTATCTTAAATTGTTTTACATTTCTGTAACTGCTTGATATATCTTCATTTAAATACACTTAAGATCATCTTTTAAATCACATATCTATGATATAGATAATTTATCCCGGGATAGAGATAGGTTTCTATTATTTTTTATGTGTGTTTTTTACTCTCCATTAGGGGAATTTTGAGGTCTAAAATGGGCCTCCTAAGGAAATTATAAAATAATAGTAGAAATAATAAAATAAGACTAGAATACATCATCAAAGTTTAGAGGGAAAAAATAAAAAAACCTACTTTTTCAACTCATATTTTAAACTTATCTCCCTATGGGTTTACTCAAATCTCAAGTAGGAACACTCGTTGGATGCATAATTTTATTTCTCATCCAATGAGTACCCATGCCATGCTTTCGATGGACCTTTCTAGACACAAATTTAGAAATACATGAATATCGTGATTGTAATCACATTTTTTCATGTATTTCTCATTTTTCGTGTAGCAGGGTCCATGAAAAGGATGCAACATGGGTACTCCTTGGATGAGGAATTAAATTTTGCATCCAACGAGTACTCGCTTGAAATTTGAGTAAACTCATAGGGAGATAAGTTGAAAATATGAGTTGAAAAAGTACTTTTATTATTTTATTATTTTTTAGTCTTTTTTCTTTTTTACCCAAAAAATGGTGAATCATCCCCCATGGTTGACATCATCATATTGAATCCTATTGGCTCTTCTAAATTTTATTTTGGTTGTAAATTTTTCTTAGGAGGCCCATTTTAGACATCAAAAGTTCTCTAATGATTCATCAAGTCACAGTTATAAAATACCACCCATCCACTCAATTATATGTCATTGATAAATTGGTCCATAATCCCTAGTCAGAGCGACTATCTCAAACGGATAAGAAACAATTTTTTAGTTCCCGACCAAATGGTTTTTCCCAATGTTGTTGCAACAATTTTTGAGGCATCAAAGCCTCCTAATGGAAAGATGTGAAATTCCAAAAGAATATATTGTTTGAGCTGAGAATTATTACAAAGATATAAGTGATATTTGTGTTAGTGCAAAAATATGCATTCTGCCATCAGTGATCAAAATTACACTTTTTATATTCATTTTACGTGTCCCATTCATAATTTTTTTATCATTCCACTAGGTCATGCAAAAAGGTGATTCACTAATGGTAGAAATAGTCATAAAACCTCACTCCCCATCAAAATTTCACATTTGCTGGCCCAACTTCATGTCTTGCTGAGCATTAGAACACTTTTGAAAAACTCATTTCAAAATGTCTTATGATAGTCAAATTCAACCATGGAGTCAGGTCATTCAAGGTCCCATTAGGTTATTAGGTTTCATTGTTCAAGGTCCAAAAATGCACCATTTCATCTCAATAAGGTCAGCAAAAGGTGTGAGAGTGACTCAAATAAAAAATTTCATTATCATCTACAGAGGATTATCAGCATGTAAATTTGATCTTTTTAAAGTTGTAATTTTGATTTTAAAGTATGATTTTTATATTAAAATGATAATTTTGATATGAAAACAGAGATATAATTTATTTTTAATTTTTTATGTAATTTTATGCTCATAATATGTAATAATTTCTATCCCTAGCTGCCAACTCAAATCACATATGCCAAACTGAAGAGCACCAACTGAAAGTGAAAAATTCCAAACTCCACCAACTTCATCCTACAAAGAAGAAGAGTCAAAAGAAAAGGGTAATTAGAAAATGTGTCAAAAAAGTGAAAGGAAACATAGGAAAAATGGGTTTTTCATCTAAATATAAATTCACTCAATTATTAAAGACTCTTAGACATCAATTTTAAATTCATTTTACTCCTATTTTATCGAAAAAAAAGTTGAGGGGAGCGAATTTTTTGTTTTCTGGGCAAAATTGGAGAAAATTTGAGTAGAGGGTGCATATCCCTAAGGCGTTATGCATAGGCTGAAGGCACTGCGTACATACTGAAGGCATTGCACATATCATTAAGGCTTTGTGCACAACCTTAAGGTGTTGCGCATATGTCCAGCAAGCCGGAAAATCATACAAATTTCGCCAAATCACCTCTACAACTTCTCCAACAACTATTTGAGCATCTAGAAAGCAAGTAAAGGTGTCTTCGATCATCATTTACCTCTTTCAAGTTTATTTTTTTGGTGTTGTGTAATTTTCTAGATAAATTTTTGTTTTAACCATTCAAAACCATATTTTCCTCCATAACACTCACAACTCCTAAAACCCATTTCCCTTGCACTCTCATACCCTTCCCATATTGCAAAAACTCATTCCCAAACCTCTGTTAGTACATCCATGTCCCTAACCTTTTAAAACCTAAAACCCTAAGCCCTAGGTGCTTCTTTTTACCTAGGCTCCCAATTCCCATCACACTATCACTCCTTTTCCCTTCCCCCATTTCTCATATCCCTAAAACTATTTCCCACAAATTTCTGTTTCCCGATTTCCTATCCCCAAAAATTCACCTTCCACACATTATCATACCTAATCCCTAGGGTTTTGAAAAAAACACCATGGAAGAAGAGCATGGAAACACATTATTCAGTGAAGGAGAGGAAACATAGGAGAGGAGGCCACATAAAGGTGGAAAAGTGCTCAAACTTGAACCCATTAGCACTAGGGAACTTTTAGCCTCCCCAATGACAGTAACATGTTTAAAAATTGTTGGTTGTTATGATTTTTGTGAACAATTTTAGAGGGTTCAACACCATGACCGGTTGAACAAGCTCTTTATATCCAACCTCCACAAAAACCAAGTCACCTTAGCTCGAGTCACCTTTACTATCTCAACTGCCACCATTTCAACTACCACTAGGATCCCAAATGTTGGGGAGAAGTGGTTTAAAAAGAGTGATATGGAGGAAAACTTCTTTGCACCCTTCCTGAAACAAAGGTATAAGAATGAGAGAAAGAGGTTATTTCATTTTTCCCACCTCTAGGATAGATAGGCACCGATGATGAAGATAATCATGAAATACTTTTCATGTGAGGGTAGATTTTCAGGGCTCTATATTTATCACATCTGCCTCTTGATGTATTTCACTAGGGTAAAGATGTTGAACATACCCTTCTACCTTTTTCGAAGCATAGATAAGATGGCATTCATTTTCCAGGAAAGTCAATTTAAACATCAAATGAAAATTCTATTCCATCATTCCCTCATTAAGATCATTGTCTCCCACCATATTAATCAACTAAACATTGCATGGGGCACCTTCATAGCCCATGATATATTCAGAGATCCTCCTACTCAGAATGCTCAAAATGTGCCTTCATCATCCCAGCCATCCACTTCTATTCCTCCATCTCATCCTATAGTTCATTCATCATTAGCTGATCAGTCCACTTCACCTCCTTCATCTCCATCTCATCATGACTATGGATCACCTAGCAGGATGGATAATATTGACCCTAAGTGGGCTAATATGGTTTAGGTTGAGCCATTGAAAAAAACCTACTAGAGAGGCTATAGACATGTATTTTCTCCACATGGTGTGGAAGGGTCCATGCCTTCTACAAAAACACAACAGGTGGACAAAGGAAAAGAGAAGGTCATTGAGGTAGTCATTCATGATGAGGAGGACACTCATGAAACAGAGCAGGAATTGCATCTTGTTGACCTAGAAGAGGATAAAAATGAAAAAATCGCAAATGTAGCCATAAAAACAAAGGATGGGAATATTAGTGAACTCCAAACTCATCTTGATAGGGCCAAATATGTTATACACTTCCTTGAGCAAGAGAATGAGCAATTGACAACCAAACAATTCATTGATAAGGTTAAGTATTCCATTGCCTAAAGGGAGGCTCAAAAGGCTAAAGTCGAGCTATATGAAACACTTGAAAGGTATGGCTTACTTGATGATGAAGAAGAACAGGTACCAAAACAAAGGCCTAGAACTAGAGGGCTGAAAAGATCTCTAACTCTAGAGAGGAAAAGGGAGGCTGAGCTTATTAATCAACTAACCCTAAATGAGTAGCTTGCTATAGAAATCAGTGAGAACAGGGAGCCATGGCTTGATAGAGCCAATCAACACTTGGAGAAGCTGCTAGAAAATGAAAATAATGATAATGACATATTGAGGAAGAAAGTAAAATACTATGCCCTAAAGGAGAAAATTGCATTAGCCAAGCTCAAAAGTGCCAATGCAAAAATTGAAGAGTTGACCATGGAGGAAAAGAAAAATTTGGACATTCTTGCTGAGGCTTCCCTTCAAGCATAGACACATCATCATCATGCTATTTTATAGATTTTGAGGCATTTAAAAACTTTTGCAAATTCTAATTTTGATTGTATTTTTCTGAATAAGGATTTAGCATAAAATATTTCATATGCACAGTGCCCTAGGCATTGCACAAATGATTGAGGCATTTGTTTGGCAAAAGGTCACTACCATTGGGTTCAAAATGATGAAGAAATGCACCCTATACATTCTCTAAGGTTTTTGAGTCAAAATGGTCAGTGAAAAGGATAGAAAACACCCTAAAAATCATGTTTCTGCCCATATTTTTGCCTAGGCATTGTGCACATAGAAGTCTTGGGAGATTGAAATTTTGAGGGGTCAAACTAGCAAATTTTTTAGAAATTGAGGCATATTCAGAGGGAGGACGGGTTGGGCTTTTGAACAAGCCATCATGGGCCATATTTGGACACTCTTAGGTCAATAAAAATTCACCTTGAACATGGAGGGCTCACATCCTTAAGGCGCTGCCATATAACAGGAAAATGGCACATATGACAATTTGTTGAGTTTCTTGGTTTTGCACTGTTAATTTTGATTTTATCTTAGAAAAACATCTCTCTATCAATGTAATTCATCATGTTAAATGTAATTATGTCAAGGATAAGTTACCTAGGGGTATATTCATTAGGTAAATTTATCCTTTAGTCAAGATGAATAAGATTGAGTGTAATGAGGAGTGAGTCAATTGGACCATCTTACACTTCAGCTTTCAGTTTAGAAATTAGTGGATATATTCCTCACCTCATGGATACAACCCCTGAGGATTCGTGAAGATTTTTTGATGTCTATTTGGCCCCTTTATTCACACTAAGTGATGGTATGAATCAGTTTGTATATTTTCTTATTGATCAAGGAACTATTGTACTCTGTTTGGACAGCTAATAAAGAGGAGTTGCAACTATTTTATGGGATACTTGTGGTATTGATGTTTATCATTGTATTTTATTAAATAATATGTTATAATGTATTGTATTCATGTTCACTTGATTTATATGGTATGATATCTTTCAAGTTTGATAATCAGAACACATGCTTGCTCATGCTCTGTTTTGGGGAATTGATCATAGTTTGTCCATTTTCCTTTGTCTAGGAAGAATACATCTCCCATGCTCTTCCTAGCTTCTATTCAGTTTGAAAACCATCTCATCACAATAATGTTTAAGTGATAAGCCTTGTGCCTACCTTTCCCCACTGATCCCTGCAAACCTATCTTATTTTCCCTGACCTAGTTCCCTTGACCTAATTTCCTCATCCAGTGATAACCCAACCAAATCAAATCAAAACAACCCCTGCACTCAATATCTAGCCTAAAAACCCTAATTCATCCATCCCTCTTGGTTGTGACACTTTGCAAAGACCCCTCCCTGACTTGGTAGGGCTAGCTACCATGTCAAAAGATTTTTCTGTGGTCACCTCTATTGGGATTCCTTTTTTAGCCTTGGGAATCTAGCGGAGTGATAACATTTTTGCGCTGTTGCCAGGGAATGAAAAGATAAATTTTCTCTGGGTGTACGCCAAAAATTCATCGAAAACTGATCCTTTAGATGAGAGGATTGAGTTTCATAAGGCTGATTTCATAATTATAGTGCCTCATAGCAGATCTTACTTCTACAAGATATACCAGAGCGAATCCATACCTTGATCGAGTTGTTCTGGTTGATGATCCAAAGAAGTTCTTTCAAATACACCGATATCAAAATCCACATATCAATCAGGGCCAGTTCTGTACGTAATATAGGTTTCTTTACATGGTAAGTTACTTTCTCTAGACGAGATACCCTATGACATAAAGTTTGAATTATCTTTGGGCGGAAATGTGAAGTTTGGTTACACTTTTGTGAGAATCAGGGGCGGAATTTTTTTTTGGGCAATAGTTTGGCCGAACCTTATGAGAAATTTTGGCCAAACTAGTTCTTCCATTTAGATTGATGGCACACTGACGGCGTGGGCAAACATATTTTTTGCTGGAGATAGGAAAATCGGCAACAAAAGCTCGGTCGAACGTTTAGTTTGGCCGAACTTTTACTCTTAAAATAGTTCGGCCGAACTAGTTCTTATAAATATATCACCTGCGAAGTTCATTTGTTTCCCAAGTTTGTGTTTATTTGCTCTGTTTCTTCACATGTTTTTTTGTTTCTGTTATGTTCATTGAATTGTTGTGGCATTGCTGCTGGTCTGGGGCTGCTTCTGTCTGCTCTATTGGTGCTTATTTGTGGCGACGTCAAGTGAACTACCAAGTAAGATCGAGTTGCTAATTCTCCACCTGTGCATGGAAGTTTATTTGGCTCTGAAATGTAATTATGTGTTTATTTGGCTCTGAAATATAATTCTAGGTTTATTTGGCTTTGGATGCAATGTTTTTTTTCTCTAGATGTAATTTTGGTTTTTTTTTAGACATCTACAATACTAACTTCTGTAATAATTGTCCTCACAACGCTGTAATCATTCTCTTCACATGGATTGTGTTAACACTTACAAAAAGTGGGATCTCTTTGTGGAAAACTTCGTAATTATATGCACAAGATTTCTATTCATGTTGTATAGGCTACTGTTTCTCCTCCTCCTCTACACCTTTATCAATGGGATTCACATTCCTGACAACCTCTTATTTTACAAAGGAAAATTTTCATATTTTTGTAGCTTATAGCTTAATGTTTTCATCCATGCTACAAGTCTACACCAAGTTTTTAACCTACACCCATGCAACATGGTGTTATATTTCGTTATATGCACTCTAATTGTGTCCTCTTTTTCCCCATTATATGCACTTAACTTGTGTCCTTTTTTCCCCAATTATGAAGACACTAGATACCTTAAATGTTGCTAGGTTCTTAGCTTCAAAATTATTTTCATTTTATACATATTTTATGCAACATGATACATTGAAATCTGAATGAATTATTCATTACCAATTATGGTGACAATCACCAATTTCCATTAGTACTAATTAAGCCTAGTGCATGTCATGCCAAGTCCAAAATGTTCTTTTTTTTCATATAAATTGTTTTTGACAACTTTGGTATCACTAATTTCGTGCTTGTTAAGATGATGCTTGGATTCCTAAGTTAGTCCCACATATTTGAGGGCACTGTTGAAAAAAGAACCTTGTTGAAATGAAAAAACCTTGTTGAAACATAAATTTTCCACTTTGTGACCTATGTTGAATCACAAGTTCCAGGGCTTTTGCTTGTAAGAAGTAACCCTAGGCTTCAAGGGAGTCCAATAGATTTGGGGGTTCACTTGCGTATATAGGGATTTCCTTTTCTATGTTATCTTTGGACTGTTACTGAAAATACGCCTTTTGGAATTCTTGGTTTTAATTTGAGTTGATTGGTGTCATGTAGAAGTCAAGTCACACATTTCTATATAAATTTTGTCTTTACAACCAAGTGGGAACGAGAAACCCCAAAATTCCAAACAAAGCATCTTTGTTGTTAATTATGATTTAAATTTCAATCCCTTTTGCTGTAAGGTGTATGTTGAATTTCTGGTAGTATGATATGCATTCGGTTGCTGCATTTGTTACTATTCCTGTGGATCCATCAATTTCATCTGCTATAGATGATTATGGCATTATGCATGGATGTTTACCATCACTGTTAAGCTTATGCCTTTACTCGACTCCTCAATTATGGAATGATTGAACTAGAATTATCTACTACTGTAATGTGACTACATATTGTCTGTTATTCTACTATAATGTATTTATGTAATGTATTTCTGTAATGTGACTACATATTGTCTTTTATAATGCTGTAATGTATTTATGTATGAGACAGAATCTGATCTTTTATAATTGAAAACCTGTTATGGGTATATCAAGAAGATTTTGTATATGAACTATTATCAATTTATGAAACAGGGTTTTTTCTCCTTTGAAAAACGAGTTGAAATCATTCTAAATTCACACATGTTCAGTGGTGTCACTGTTTCACTTCTGATATTATGTTTCTTACCTTGATGAACAAGTGGAACTCTACTTGGAGGCCTCTCTATTTTTTGACTCTTTTCTCATACTGTCAATGGCCATTATATGTTATATGGGCTAGACTGTATAGTTATTAGACTACATATCTTCATATAGAACTTGAAAATAGTATGATGGAAACCAAACATAATAATATATTAGGACATCACAACTTGCTAATTAGTTATTAGACTAAATATCTTCATATAGAACCTGCAAATAGCATGATGGAAATGTGAACTTGCAAATAGTATGATGGAAATGTGGATCTCATGAATCTTAATGATTAATGCTTCTAGAAACCAAACATAATAATGTATTAGGACATGCTCCTTTAACTTGCAAATAGTATGGTCAAAATGTGGATCTGATGACTCTTCATGGTTAATGCTTCTAGAAACCAAACATAATTTAATGTATTAGGAAATAATTTAATGTATTAGGACATGCTCCTTTAGGCTTGGTGGAATTACCTTTGCTTTTTATTTCTCTCTTACACACACATATATATATATGAGGATATGATCCCATTTTCTTTTTTATTCATAGATCAAATGCAATTTAAATACAACATTTATCATAATGTACAATTATTCATTCCATATTATTAATATTTTTTTTCATTAAAAAATGTACCCTTTAAATGATAAAGCTAGTTAATGCTTCTTCTTCATGAAGAAGACTACTTGATCTTTTAATTTGAATTTGATGATGGTCCTTTGTTATCTTTCTTGACTACTTCAAATTATTGACACAATCATATGCTTCTTGTTACTCTTTTTATTCCTTCCTTATATTGTATTCTCCCCCTTAGATATTGTGTACTCTCCCACATAGATATTGCATTCAATTTTGATGGTCCTTTGTTATCTTTCTTGACTACTTCAAATTATCAAATTATTGACACAATCATATAGATATTGCACTCAATTTTGATGGTCCTTTGTTATATTTCTTTACTTCAAATTATTGACACTTGATCATATAGATATCATATAGATATTTCACTCAATTTTTATGGTCCTTTGTTATCTTTCTTGACTACTTCAAATTATTGACACTTGATCATATAGATATTGCACTCAATTTTGATGGTCCTTTGTTATCTTTCTTGACTACTTCAAATTATTGACACAATCATATGCTTTTTTTTACTCTTTTTATTCCTTCCTTATATCTATTCTCCCCCTTAGATATTGTGTACTCTCCCACATAGATATTGCACTCAATTTCATAGGCTCTTCTTTTGAAGTCAAATATATTGTATTCTCCCCCTTAGATATTGTGTACTCTCCCACATAGATATTTCACTCAATTTCATAGGCTCTTCTTTTGAAGTCAAATAAGTGACAATAATTTACAAAAAATATCCCTAATTTGTTTCTCACATGTTCAAATGGTTATTTAACAAGATAATTTACAAGAACCATTCCTAATTTGTTTCTCACATATATATTCAAATGATTCTCTAACAAGAGACTTTGTGGGTATGTATTCCAACTTCACTATTTTCTCAAAGAATTGTTGTGTGAGGAAGTGGTACTTTATGATGATATGTAAATAGTGATTGAAGGAAGTAGAATATTTTATTTTTGAAATTATTATTACACTTCTATTGAAACACTTAATAGATATATATAGATTTACCTTAATATCATGTAGAGCCCATTTCATCCAAAACACTAAAAAATAAATTTACCTTACCTTAATATATTGTAGAGACCATTTCATCCAAAACACTCAAAAAGAAATTTACCTTAATATCTTGTATAGCCCATTTGATCTAAAACACTCAAAAGGAAGTAACTACTATGTACATTCCACTTCTACTCACTCAAAAAAAAATTACCTTAATATCTTGTAGAGCCCATTTCAGCAAAAACACTCCAAAATAAGTAACAAACTACTATGTATTCCACTTTTACTCACTCAAAAATAAATTCACCTTAATATCTTGTAGAGCCCATTTCATCTAAAACACTCAAAAAGAAGTAACTACGATGTATTCCACTTCTACTCTAGATAGAGAAAGTCAAAAGGAAGTAATTACTATGTATTCCACTTCTACTCTAGATAGAGAAAGTAACGAATCTTTCTTGCTTAACCATTAAACCAAAGACTCTTCTAAGTATAATTATACATTTTCCACTTGTACTTTTCACAAGCCTAGTTGAATCTCTATATGTTGTCAATGTAAATTTCTACTAGTAAATTTGTCAATGTAAATTTCTTAACTTCTACAAGTTCTATAAATTTGTCAATGTAAATTTATTAACTTCTACAAGTTCTATAGGCAGAGTCTGTAAAGGGCCAGGTAGCCTCTGGATCTCATCTTTTATGAAAGGTGACATATATAGTAAATGCCCCTGCAGTCAATCTTTAGAATAGATCTAAATATAAGTTCTTCACTTTAATATCCATAAAACATAACCACTTGAAGTTATTCATTTTAATATCGATAAAACACAACCACTTTAAGGTAAATTGTGTACATGTGTCATTTCTCCCACAAACTAAAGGCTTCCTCCCATTAATTTTAGATGTGAATTCTACCATAAACTTTTTAAGTCAAATTTTAAGATAAACCATGCACATGTCATTTGTAATAAATGTCAATTTAATATCTAAATTCACATATGTTTAGTGGTTTCATTGTTTCACTTCTGATATTATGTTGCTTGACTTGATGAACAGGTGGAACTCTACTGGGAGGCCTCTCTATTTTTTGACTCTTTGCTCATACTGTCAAAGGTCATTATATGTTATATGGGCTATACTGTATAGTTATTAGAGTACATATCTTCATATAGAACTTGCAAATAGTATCATGGAAACCAAACATAATAATGTGTTAGGACATCACAACTTGCTAATTAGTTATTAAACTACATATATTCATATAGAACTTGAAAATAGCATGATGGAAATGTGAACTTGCAAATAGTATGATGGAAATGTGGATCTCATGACTCTTCATAATTAATGCTTCTAGAAACCAAACATAATAATGTATTAGGACATGCTCCTTTAACTTGCAAGTAGTATGGTCGAAATGTGGATCTCATGACTCTTCATGATTAATGCTTCTAGAAACCAAACATAATTTAATTTATTAGGACATGTTCCTTTAGGCTTGGTGGAATTACCTATGCTTTTTATTTCTCTCTTACAAACATATATATATGAAGAGATGATCCCATTTTATTTTTTATTCATATATAAAATTTCATTTAAATACAAGATTTATCATAATGTACAATGATTAATTCCATATTATTCATAAATGTTTTCATTAAATGATGAACCTAGTTAATGCTTCTTCTTCATGAAGAAGACTACTTGATCTTTCAATTTGAATTTGATGATGGTCCTTTGTTATCTTTCTTGACTACTTCAAATTATTGACATAATCATATGCTTCTTGTTACTCTTTTTATTCCTTCCTTATATTGTACTCTCCCCCTTAGATATTGTGTACTCTCCCACATAGATATTACACTCAATTTTGATGGTCCTTTGTTATCTTTCTTTACTTAAAATTATTGACACTTGATCATATAGATATCATATAGATATTGTACTCAATTTTGATGGTCCTTTGTTATATTTCTTGACTGCTTCAAATTATTGACACTTGATCATATAGATATTGCACTCAATTTTGATGGTCCTTTGTTATCTTTCTTGACTACTTCAAATTAGTGACACAATCATATGCTTTTTGTTACACTTTTTATTCTTTCCTTATATCTATTCTACCCCTTAGATATTGTGTACTCTCCCACATAAATATTGCACTCATTTTCATAGGCTCTTCTTTTGAAGTCAAATATATTGTATTCTCCCCCTTAGATATTGTGTACTCTCCCACATAGATATTTCACTCAATTTCATAGGCTCTTCTTTTGAAGTCAAATAAATGACAATAATTTACAAGAACTATCCCTAATTTGTTTCTCACATGTTGAAATGGTTCTCTAACAAGATAATTTACAAGAACTATTCCTAATTTGTTTCTCACATATTCAAATGCTTCTCTGACAAGAGGCTTTGTGGGTATGTATTCCATCTTCACTATTTTCTCAAAGACTTGTTGTGTGAGGAAGTGGTACTTTATGATGATATGTAAATAGTGATTGAAGGAAGTAGAATATTTTATTTTTGAAATTATTATTACACTTCTATTGAAACACTTAATAGATATATATAGATTTACCTTGATATCTTATAGAGCCCATTTCATCCAAAACACTTAAAAACAAGTAATTACTATGTATTCCACTTATACTCACTCAAAAAGAAATTACCTTAATATCTTGTAAAGCCCATTTCATCCAAAACACTCAAAAAGAAGTAACTAATATGTATTCCACTTCTACTCTAGATAGAGAAAGTAACGACTCTTTCTTGCTTAACCAATAAACCAAAGACTCTTCTAAGTAGAATTATACATTTCCCACTTGTACTTTTCACAAGCCTAGTTGAATCTCTATATGTTGTCAATGTAAATGTCTCACAAGTAAATTAGTCAATGTAAATTTCTTAACTTCTACAAGTTCTATAGGCAGAGTTTGTAAAGGGCAAGGTAGCATCTGGATCTCATCTTTTATAAAAGGTGACATATCTAGTAAATTCCCCTACATTCAATTTTTGGAATAGATCTAAATAGAAGTTCTTCATTTTAATATCCATAAAACATAACCACTTTAAGGTAAACTGTGTACATGTGTCATTTCTCCCACAAACTAAAGGCTTACTCCCATTAATTTTAGATGTGAATTATGGACCATAAAATTTTTAAGTCAAACTTTAAGATAAACCATGCACATGTCATTTACCTCATGATCTTGTGTCATTTCTCCCATGTCATATATATATTTTTATTGATTTTTTTTTTTAGGGATGATAAAACCATTAAATATGGTTGAAAAATGGAAATTATGCATAGAATTTTCTTGCTATCCCAATCCAGGGAAAGCAGTGATTACATATGTGCTTTCCAATATTGCGACTAGCAAAGTCATCCGAAGGAAAATGAAAATATCGGGAAGAACAACAAACAACGAGGCATATTATATTGGATTGATAGAAGGCTTGGGAATAGTGATGGAGTATGGATAAAATGAAATTGTAGTTTTCACCAAGTTTGAACTTGTGTGAAACCAAATGAATAGCGTGTGACAAGTTAAAAAGGAGAGGCTAAAAGAACTGCATGGAATAGAAAAAATATTGTTAGCCAATTTCAAATTTTTAGTATAAGGCATTGTACAAATGTGAATAAGATGTCTGCTGATCTATTGCGTTGGGAAATTCCAATTCATGATTCATCTATCAAAGATTAATTATAATTATACAAAGCAATGCTAATGCAAGATTCATCTCTCAAAGATGAATTGGTTTTGAGATGCTCTTCTTCAAAAATTCAAGATTCATCTCTCAAAGATGAATTAGTGTTGATACGCTCTCCTTCAAAATTTATTGATGGGCATTGTAACATATCTTGGATATGTGTGTGTTGTGTACTTATAAATGTGTCTTTTTTAATGACCATGTGCTTTTTTCAATTATATACCAAGTCTGCTCCCACAACACCATGTAAAGCACAACTTGGTGAACTTCACATTTGCAACAAGTGGTGAAATTCACATTTTTATAAAATTAAAATGCAGGGAATTCAACAAATTTTTGTTTAAATGGAATTTTTTTAAATGAATTTTCACTTATTTTTTAATGACCATGTGTTTTTTTCAATTTTATACCAAGTGTGCTCCCACCATGTAAAGTGAAATTTGGTGAACTTATCATTTTTATAATTTCTGTTTTTCTTAAATTGAGTTTCACACATTAATTAGTGCTTTGAAAGTTGTGTTTACATAATTTGTGTACACTAAATTACATTAATTTTATAAAATTTATTTTGTGTAAATGTCCACCAATAGATATATATATCATGGAGTATGAACGATGAAGATCAACAAAATCCCATATGGGGGATCATAGATCGGGGGATGTTCATGGTATTTAAATATAATCTTAAATATCCATACATGTCTGTACATATGGAATTGATTTTTTATTAACCTTGTGAGTTAAATTAGTTGTTAATAAGTTTCATTTTTTATTTTTTAGGAGCTAAGAAGAGAAGGGTCGGTACTCCATCCATGGAGCATGCCCATGGTTCACCCAGTCGTGGTATGGTTCACGCAATTTAATCAATGAATATGTACATGTATTTATATGTACACATGAATGTATTTTTCAATTGATTATAAATTCGTATTTGTTTATGAAGCTTCTCTCTCGTCTCGAGAGGTTGGTGGTGGTTCAAATCCCCTTAGAGGGCCATCAATGAGTGGTAGCAGGTTGCATGAAGGTGGTGATATTTATTCCCCCAGAGGCTAATCAACGACTGGTGGTGCTGGTTCTTAGAAGGGTTGTTTTGGGTCTAGTTCTTAGCAGGGTCATTTTGGGTCTCAACAGTTTCAGGGTGGAGAAGATGCTAACCAACCACATCGAAGTTGCCATCAATTTCAATATTTTTTTCATTGAATTTGTACAAATTTGTTTACATGTGTTTTTTCTAATATACAAAATTTCATATATATTGATGCAGAGGCTGAAAGTGTTCCAAATATTGGTCAAAATAGACACAGGGAAGAATGCTACATTCAAGAAGAAGGTTGTCTACTCACCACAACTTATCTGGCCGACATTTCTGATATACCATGGGAAACAAACACGGCGCAATGCACCTTACAAAGGTGTGAAAAAATTCATGCAAAATTGCGGAGAGATCTCGTGGCTTTGACTCTACCTGCTGAGAGTCGACAAAGCCTCGAAATAGTTACACATTCATTGGGCGAAATTGTAAATGTGTACAAAAATATTGGGCTAATGACTTATATATTTGTAGAAGTGATGAGAAAGAGAAAGGAAATAGTAATGGGTCCTAATAAATGGGAGGATGTAAAACAAAGAGTTACACAAAATATGGCAAAGTGAATGTTTAATTTCATGGAAGGGCCAAAAAGAAAAATGCTGAAGGTGCAATATTTCAAGCACCCAAATATAGGTCTCTATTTGTATGATAGGCACCTTGCAGCCTATGGAAGGCTCCCATGGAATGATGAGGTTCCTATTTATTTTGCACAATTGTTTTACGTAGATTTTTTTTGGGTATGAAACCCAACTACAATGACCTTCTGTCAAAACTTTTTGGTCTGGGGAAAGGTCAATTGTATGATCGTAAGGGTGTTAAGTGAGATGTGGAGTTGCCTCGCCCTGAGCCGACATTGGTGAGTCGACCTTTTCGGGTCGAAACTCTGTGGTCAAATATGGATGTGACTTATCAAATAATTCGAGAAGCAAGGGATGTCATGATCGACAATGTTTACAGCAGATTGGGTGGAGTCGATGGTTGTCTAAATCGACAAAGAGCACGTGAAAATGCACGTGCCAATTTTGTGTATTGTTCAAATGAAGAGATTGACAACATGAATGTTGAAGATTTCCGAATATATGCAAAAAATTATTGCAATGGTTTTCAAGACCTAATTCTTCATGAGGAAGAGGGCACGGGAATGGTGTGTTAATGACCTTAGGGTTCAATTATTTTAACATGCATATATGTGTACAATTTGTAATAAATACATGTGTATGTACATGTATACATTTGTTTGTCTGTACATTAATCTAACAAAAATGTATCATTATATGTTAAAACACCATTTGCAATTGTCATGCATGATGAGTGACGAAAATGTTAATATCACATTCGGGACCTCTGGTTCAAACAATGCAGATGGGTCTCACCATCAAGATATGTTGGCAAATGTTAGTGTTTTTTAAGTGATATTTTTAAAATAAATAATTGTGCACACATGTACATGTATGTATATATAATGATAAAATGTTTTAACAGATTCTGATTCCGTCCGATGTTTTTGGGATGGCGGTACCTTCTTCTTCCTTGGGAGATGTACCTTCTACTTCCTTATGAGATAACCCACAAGTATGGACATTTTTTTACTTTTAAAATTTATGTTTAAGTTATATATATATATATATATATATATATATATTCCACCTCAAAAAGTTCCATTAAAAATTGAGATATATATATATATATATATATCTTGAGTTATTTTAAATTTTTTGAATTTAGGTTCCTATAGAAGATTTCTTTAATCCACGGACTCTAGCAACGGAGATAGGAACATCCACACCATTTCAACCATTTGAACAAGTTGTCTAACTTTTTTTTTAATATTATTGAAAATAAGTTTATATATGTACACGTTCATTTTCATTTGAATTTTATATATATATATATATATATATATAACTGTACATGTATATTGTACAATTTACCGTTGCAGATGTTCCCATGGGGGGGGGGGGAACTTGTAGTAGGTGAACAAATGGAGAGGGAACCTCATGAGGTATTGCATGATTTTTTTTTATATTTTTTTTTTTACATGAAGTTCTATATATATTCTCACTCATTTTTAAAACATCAAATTTTAATGTTCAAGTACATGTGCATTGTGTACAGGTTTCCCATGCTTCGCATGATAGTGCGTGGATTGAGACCCTGATAGGAAAGACGCTACATCCATCTCTATTTGATGGACCTGATTTGTAGATTTGATTTCAAGATTTAGATAGTCTTAAATTTACTTTTTTATATATTATCTAGATGCACTATCATATATATATATATAACTTGATACAGTTTGATACTTGTGAGATCTATAATTTTTGGACATATTTTATGAGATCTACAATTTTTGGACATATTTTATTACAGTGTTAATATAATTTGTTTTGTTCCAAAAAGTTAAGTTTTGGATGGTTTTAGTACTTTTGGCATGTGAATGTGAAGTAATGTTGTTATATAATTTGTTTGTTTTTTAAAACTTTTAAGTTTTGGATAATTGAACTACTAGTAATGTTGTCATCTATAAATTAATGTTTTGCTTCTGAACTACATTTGGCATGTTATGTAATGATGTTTTCTTCTGTTTTGTTTTTAAAATTTAAGTTTTGTTTTTCTTCTAAACTACATTTGGCATGTTATGTAATGATGTGTTATAATTTGTTTGTTTCTAAAATTTAAGTTTTGTTTTGCTTCTAAACTACA
The DNA here is from genome assembly GCA_034641835.2 of Pinus albicaulis. Taxonomy (NCBI): domain Eukaryota; kingdom Viridiplantae; phylum Streptophyta; class Pinopsida; order Pinales; family Pinaceae; genus Pinus; species Pinus albicaulis. The sequence goes on along the minus strand of CM076582.1, from coordinate 1,179,435,967 downwards.
TTTCGCATGTTATGTAATGATGTGTTATAATTGTTTTGTTTTTAAAATTTAAGTTTTGGATGCTTGAAGTACATTTGGCATGTGAAGTAATGTTGTGATCTATAATTTTTTGTTAAATTAAAAGTTAAATTTTGGATGGTTTCAATCTACATTTGGCATGTGATATAATGTTAAATGTTTTTATTGGATAGTTGAACTATAATTGGCATGGCATGTGAAGTAATGTTGCACGATATATAATCAAAAAGTTTTTAAAACTTAAGTTTTGGATGGTTTCAATCTACATTTGGCACATGTGATATAATGTTAAATGTTTTTATTGGATATTTGAACTATAATTGGCATGGCATGTGAAGTAATGTTGCACGATATATAATCAAAAAGTTTTTAAAACTTAAGTTTTGGATGGTTTCAATCTACATTTGGCACATGTGATATAATATTAAATGTTTTTATTGGATAGTTGAACTACAATTGGATGGCATGTCAAGTAATGTTGTGATATAATCAAAAAAAATTTAAAACCCAAGTTTTGGATGGTTGAAGTACATTAATCATGTGAAGTAATGTTGTGATATAATAAAAAAAAAATTAAAACTAAGTTTTGGATATCATTTTAATCTACATTTAATGTAAATCCCTTTAATTTTGATTTAATGTTAAATGTTTTAAATGTAAATCCCTTTAATTTTGATTTAATCTTAAATGTTTTAAATGTTTTGATATAATTTTAAATGTTTTGATATAAGTTTTGGATGGTTTCAATATACATTTGGCCTATGGAAGACTCCCATGTGAAGTATTGTTTTGATTTAATAAAAAAGAGTAAAGAAGTAGTTATATGTAAATCTATTTAATTTTGATTTAATCAAAAAGAGTAAAGAAGTAGTTATACATGTAAATCCCTTTAATTTTGATTTAATGTTAAATGTTTTAAATGTTTTGATATAATGTTAAATGTTTTGATCTAAGTTTTTTTATGGTTTCAATCTACATTTGGCCTATGGAAGACCCTATGCGTGGACATCGGATGCGTTGCAGAAGGGGAGGTGGGGGTAAGGGTGGAGGGGGCAGGGGTGTTGGCTCTCGCCCGCCTCTTTCAATCCATGACATAGGCGGGCACCCTCCTCTAGCAAGCAGTGTCGCACAATTTCACTTCACCAGCACTATGGTCAGACCTCAAATTACAATGACCATTTCTGTCTTTTTTCAGGAGGAGCCCCAAGATGAAGGTGCCTCTGGTTCCAGGAAGCGGCGAAGAAATTACACCATCCCAACCCATCAGCCCCAAGGCACCAGGAAGTCGGCAGCTCTTCCAGTCAAATCTGGCTCGACGAGCTCCAACAACGATGGCGCAAGTAGCGACAGCTCGGCCTATGTGGAGAAAAAGCTCAAAGACGACTCTGGCTCCTCTTCCGCTTTAGAGAGCTCCTCCCAACACTACAAGGGAGTAGCTGATGATCTGGAGGACTACATTTTTCCAATTATGGAGGAGAATCCTCCTACACACATCGATAGCTAGCCTGATGTCAGGTCCTCTTTAGCTTTTTTGAACTTTTGTCATGTTTTGCAATCACCATGCTTCTGAACACTCTATGTCTATTGGTTTCTCGATATTGGGTAGCATCTTCTGGGCTAGTTTCCCGGTCATGGGCATCCCCTTTTCTATTTTTTTGATTCATACCCCCTTTGATTGTTTTGATTTAATAAAAAAGAGTAAAGAAGTAGTTATATGTATTTGTACCTTTAATTTTGATTTAATGTTAAATGTTTTAAATGTTTTGATATTATGTTAAATGTTTTGATCTAAGTTTTGGATGGTTTGAATCTACATTTGGCTTATGGAAGACTCCCATGTGAAGTATTGTTTTGATTTAATCAAAAAGAGTAAAGAAGTAGTTATATGTAAATCTCTTTAATTTTGATTTAATGTTAAATGTTAAATCTATGGTCTAAGTTTTGATGGTTTCAATCTACATTTGGCTCATGGAAGATAAGAAGGAAGTAGGCTTATTTTGAAAAAATAAAAAAAGAGTAAAGAAGTTGTACACTATCCCTTTAATTTTGATTTAATGTTAAATTTTAAATGTTTTGATCTAAGTTTTGGATGGTTTCAATCTACATTTGGCCTAGATGGAAGACTCCCATGTGAAGTATTGTTTTGATTTAATCAAAAAGTTTTTAAAATTCAAGTTTTGGATGGTTGAAGTACATTTGGCATCTTAAGATTGCTTTTGATCTCTACATACTCTTGTTTGAGTGAAAAAATTTCCAATAGAAAGAACATAGATTTTCAATGCAACTAACCATATCAATTGAGCTCTAACTGAAAAAAAAAAGTAAAGTAGATATATGTAAATCCCTTTAATTTTGATTGGAAATATAAGAAGTACATATATGTTTGTTGAATTCGGGTCAATGTCATTAATGCACTCAAATAGGTAGCCTTGTTGATTTATAAATTGGTAAATTGATGACATTTAGTTAATTGCATTCTAGAACATAGAACATATCCGACCATTGGACAGACAAATTTTGTACTAGATTTTCAATTAGGAATAGAGATGTGGGTCAAATCCCACCAAAAGTCGGAGAAGTGCTCCAAGTCTCTTGTCTGAAAGGAATCTTCGTACAAAACTATATTGTGGATGATTTATTTACATTGTGGATAATTTTTATCAGAAAATCCCACAAGAAAAATTGGGCACATTCAGTTCGTGTATATATCCAGTACGTGCAACATTTTTCATCAATGCACATAGAAAAACTACTTTCAGTTAATTGCATTCTAGAACATATATATTGAGTACGTGAATAATTTTTCATCAATGCACATAGTAAAACTACTTGAACAATTAATTGCATTCTAGAATATATATATATATATATATATATATATATATATATATATATATATATATATATATATATATATATATATATATATATATATATATATATAACATTTTTCATCAATGCACATGTATAGAAAAGCTACTTTTAGTTGGTACTACAGCACGTGCATGTACCAAAACAATTTGTACATGTGCAAACACTTGCACAAATAACATAAGAAACTCAATTTTTAGTTGAGTACTAGAAGTTCTAAAACATTTTTAATCCAAAGAGAATAAATTGTTGGGCAGTTCAATCAAAAAAATTCCAATGGAATGCCATCTTCAATAATCCGTTCATGATCGGATTTTGACATTTTCCATTTCTTATTTTTCGTTTTTTTCTTTGATTGAACCTCTATCAACTTTATGCATGTTGCACACACCAAGTGACTATATTGACAACTTATGAAATCAGGTTCATAGTCTTCAAAGTAAACAAAATCCCCACTTTGATTAGTTTGTCTGAAAAAATAACCTTTCAGTATAATAGATCCTCTTTCATATTGAAATCTGTGATCATTATAGTTTTCTAATAATTTCATTTTTCGTTCAGTGCAACGCATCAAATAATACTTCACATTTTCATCGTTGTCAATAGGTGCAATTACAGTAAAAACATATTCTGCACAATAAAACAAACTTAACAAAATTATACATATATTTAAATTTATTTCTAGATCTTTAAATCATTAGAAAGCAATTCAAATGTTACCTTCTCTAACAAGATTAGAAACTCGATCACCATCGGATGATATTGTAGTTTCCTCTGATTGCATTTCTTCAAACATTGCAACAGACATTTTTCCCTTTGTATTTAGCTCTGTATGTTTCCAATCATTTACATACATTTTGTTTTCACAAACGTCATTGGATGTTGTGTTGTCTATGCAAACATGACAAAAACAAGAATATTTTCTTTTATCCAATGCAAACACATTTCTGGATGACTTTGTTTTAATTGAATGCAATTTTCGAGTCCCTTTTATTGTTTCAACATCATTTCCAATTGATCTATCTATGTCTTCGATCCCAATATGCCAAAAAAACCTTTATATGGAAAATTCAAAGAAGAATGTAAATATGATATCAAAATACAATCAAAGATAATCATTGCATGATAAAATTAGATTTCCAATAAAAATTAAATTGAATGTACCTTCGCACTTCCCTTGATGGGTTAGTCTCATGGCTTAGAGCAGCGATGCACCATTGAACAACTTCTTTAGCGTTCACAAGTCGGCTTGTAGAGGGGTTCATTTGATATCTTCGAAGTGCTCATTTTATGCATGCTCCTGCACCGTCATGTTCTCCTTTTCCATGGCCAGTCTCAAAGAAATTCCAACAATGTTTAATGTAGGTTTTCTTATGAAGACAACACAACCAAAATAATGATCGTGCATATTTGAATTGACCTGCGCATCCGTCTGACCATATCCAATGTTCATTGAATGTTATTCCATGATTTTTCAAGGAATCATAAATTTTTCCAAAACAATGTTGTACAAAACATGTATCATGTGTACGATCGTCACTGATATAAAAGTGATATTCTTTAATGATATGTCGATTTTCACTCGTGCTTTATATATGATCAACATTTTGTTCAGCATGTCTATATAGAATATGGACGAGCATGGAGACTTGGTCAGAATGATAGTATTCACTCTGAATTTCTTTTTGTGGAACAAATGTGTAGTTTTTTGCAAAATCAATCACTAACAAAATGGTCCCTGGTGGAAAAAATTCACGAGATTTTTTGAATTGCAAGTCTTGCCATCGAGCTCTATGGGAATGCTTGGTGTATTTGTAAATTTCTGCCTCAAACTTTCTCAAAAAGTCTATCACAAAAATTTTGTCTTCTCGTAATTCAATTCTTTTAACACTATTTGCACCTTGAATCGATGTATGGATATATTCATATCTCTTCCATTTCACTTTCATGTTGGACAATGATTGAGCATTTATATCAGTACGATATTTGTTTTGAAATTTAGTCAAATTACCACAATCATCACATTTTTTACCACCAACACATTTCTTTTCGTAAAATAGTTCATCGCTTTCTCTTTCACATATAATTTGAGATATGAAATCACGAATAGTGGAAGGAGGAGGTGAATCCTTCCATAATGTTCTACCAAAATCAAGGAATGTGTCATAATATAACTCAAATTCCACATGATAACGACAACAACAAGTGTCGCGTACGGTGATAGGTTTTACATACCATGGTTTTTGTTGAACAAAAGCACTGATTGAAACATGAATTTCACGATTCTCTTCTTTGAACTTGTTGAATAACTCTATCTGAGTGGTTTCCAAGAAATATTTTTCATGTTCTTTGTACTGATTTCGTGCTATTCTTCTTCGCATCACATGCTTTGCAGTTGGCGAAGCACGCGAATTGTTCTTCCAATATTCATATATTATTTTTTTAACATTTTCTCCAAGTCTATCTTTGTATGGTTGCCTACAAATAGCTCTCCAACAAGCGAGTTCATCATTTACATCTATTTGCAGCCGAAATTTCTGATGTTTGTGCAAAAATTTTCGCGAGGTTCCTAATGTTCGTGCCATAGATTTTACCAAACAATTCTCTTTAGTACTTGATGAAACCATTTCCATATGTATTCCTCTACATACAATTGAAACATTTTTCTGTCTAGATCTCCTAATTGAATTTATAGCACTACTTATATTTTGTATCACATTTTCCTTCATTTTTTTTTATCTTTGGTTGATTTTCGAATACCCAGTAGTGTCGTAGCTTTTTTTAATTTTCTTAATGGTAGGAGACCTTTCAACATTTGAGCTTGAACTGTCACCTGCTCCTTTATGAAATACGTTTCAAAAATGCGATTAACACAATATCGTATATAATGGTCAGGTTTTTTATCTCCATATGTGTGAGTGTCAACATTTTCTAACATCTCATCATCGACACTGATTTCATCTGTACATATTCGAATAAATAGTACATAATAAGTTTACATATTCAATAAATAACTAAATTAATAAATATATGTATAATTTCAATAATACATGCATGTGTTCAATATATATATATATATATATATATATATATATATATATATATACATACCTTGTGATTCAATTTCTTCACTTGAATTTGTTTCAATATTTTCACCATCTTCAATCATTGGCTCAATATCTCTTTCATTTTCTCTTTCAAAATTCTGTATTTCATCATCAATGTTTTGAGGAACATTTCTCTCTATTTACATTGCAAAATATTTTTCTTGAATTAGTTCATCAAATAAAAATTAAGCTTCACATTTTACACTAAGAAAATTTTAAATATATCAATAGATCATAATATTTACATTTACATACCTGCTTCAATTTCTAGTTGAGGTTGATTTTCCCCTTCAATATTTGAGAGTGTTTCTATCTTTCTTTTGCGAGATTGTCTCTTCTCTTCTCTACGTTCCTCAGGGTCTATTTTTCGATCATATTTTCTCGCACAATTCCTTCGATTTCCCATGATAATAGAGTATGAAGTTCAAAAAATTTCCTTCAAAAATTTAGACAATAACTCAATTAGAAAAAGCATCACAAAAGATTTAATTTAAAAAAAAATCATTTAAAATTTTTTGCTAAAAATACATACTCCAATCCAAAACACTAGCTTTAAAAAATCCGAGAAAAAAATGTCTTATAAAAATGAAACGAAGATCAAAATATTTACTTCAACTCAAAACACATACCTAAAAAATAGAAATTAAGCCCAAATCTATACTTTCAAATAAAATGAAGAACAAAAAACATCCAAAAAAATGTATCACATACCTCCAAGAAATGTCCTTTGAATGTATGTCCAAGAAAATTCCTTAAACCCAAAATAATTCTTTGCAAAATCAGACCGCCTCCAAAAAATTCCTTCCAAAAGAATTCCTTAAACCCAAATCTCCAAGAAAATTATTTAAACCCAAACCAAGACCTTTGTAAAATTAGACCAAATGTGCGAAATGTGCGAAAATTATGAATGATTTCCTGGCAATTTATATTTCCGCGAAATGTTTTTTTGGAGGGGCTTCGCGAAATTTTCCGGCCAACGGAAAAGTAGGCAGAAGTTCGGCCGAACTTTGAAAAAAATTTCGGCCGAACTTGGAAAAAAATTCGGCTGAACTATTAAGGCGTGAGACTTAACGACCTGTTTGCACAAAAACTAGTTCGGCTGAACTTTGTAGAAAAGTTCAGCCGAATTAACGCGTCACCAATTACACAGGTTCGAGCTCTAAATACATTTCTACAACTTTGGACTGATAAAACTCCATGAAACATTCTGAATTAACTGTCAGAACCAAGACAAGCATTTTTAGAATTGAATCTACTTTCATGAAATATAACTTTTATGGAATTTCATAAATATTTACTAATTTTAATTAATTTTGTAATAAAATGAGTGCAAACAATTTCTCAGGGTCATTGTGATTCAGTGAAATCAAAATTCTGTATCTCCCAAAATACATTGTAAAAAAAATTGAAAATATTATGGGGCATTACATTGGTCCGTCGTCTCTAATGGGTAACTTTTAGATTTTTAGTTTATAACTTATATGTTAAGAAATTTCTTGCATCTCGAAACATACTCAAAATATGCAGTTTTTTCATATTGGACCAGTTCAAAAAATTCTAGTAATTATGATATGCATCCATTGGCTTTGTAAATATGACGAAACCGAAGTAGACTCTGTCTAGATTGTTGTAACACATTTTGTTTTCTGAAAAACACAAATTTTCAAAGAATACAACATTACGTATTAACATGACTTCTTATGAATCCTTTGATTGTTAAAAAACACACACTCAAAGAAATGCTAAGTTGACATATCAAATGTGCATAAAAAAATTCCAAAAAATAAGTAATAGAAAGATAAAAAAATTCTGACAACTTTTATTTTCATCACAATATGAAATTATAAATAGAAAAATTGTTATAGTTTTAGAAAGTTGAAAAATCGAAGAAAATGAAATTTTTTTCTCAAAAAAGGGAAAAAAGTGTAACCCAACTTCACATTTTCACCCTTTGACAAAAGTCATAAATGAGATTGTATGATTTTTGCGTTGTTGTTATTTTGAAGAATCGCATTTCTAGGCACCCCTGTTGTGATTCTGCTCAACTTCAGGGGGTATCTGTACAAATAGGCCATTTCACCCCCCACTTTGATTTCAAAAATCAAGTCTTCGGACACTGATTCCCAAATCTACTCTATTTTTCAGATTTGTTGTTGTATGTAGGAACCATCTGTTGTTTTGTTTTTCTGTTTGGTTCTTTTTATATTGGATCTTCCTGATAATTTATATTGATGAATCTAATATAGGCTAACCACTTAGAAATTGTGGTTAAAGTGTAAAATGGTTAAAACATTGAAAATTTAAATAAATTTATGGCAACTTTTTGTATGAATTCCAATTGTTTGTCAAAATTCCCCAATGATTGTACCTTGCAACTTGTGAGCTATGTGAAAAATTCCTTAATATTTATATTCATTTATTGTCATAGATTTATCAATGAAGATGGTTGATAGTATACTTATATGTTGAGTTCAATTATGGAAATTACTCACAAAAAAATGAAGTCATGTAATTTTGGTTCATGTTAGATAATTGTTTTGAAAACACCTCAAAGAGATAATGGTTGTAAGTGTTTGAAGAAATGCCTCCATGGTTGTACATTTGATGCTAGTAAATTGTTTGTCATAATGTTTCAATGGTTGCATCTAATTATGTTTATGAACTGTCCACAGAAAAAGGGCTTAAGTTAATTTAAGATTTGCAACCAAGGTGTTTCTAGTGTAATAACTCCATTGACTTATAGGGCACTGCTGAAAAGTCACAATTAGGGTAAGTAAATTGTTGCAATACTACCTCACATATGAATTCCTAATTATTGGATACCAACAGTATATAAATTTAATTATCCTTTTAAGCAAATAGTTCATAAGCATGTTATTTAGAACAAATTCAAATTAGTCACTCTTAAACACATTTAATTACAACAAAACTAACAATTAGCTTATTGTAAATTGTGGTTCATAAAGGTTGACAGTTATTCATCGCACTAAATACTTTATATTTTGAAGGTGATTTTAGTCTTGAAAAGCAAGTATTATGTTTGTATGTTTTGGATCTTGATAAAAATTCAACCTTGTAGCTTTGAGGATAATTTAGTAGAATTTACGGTGTAGTGTAAAGGGCACGAATAACTTTTATGTCCTACAAAAAAAAGGAAAAAAAAAGCATCTCATTTTCATTCAATATAATAATTCTCTATAATAATTATGGTAGGTAAGGTGGGACCTTACACATGGTATCAGAGCCCAAGTTCAAAACTATAGGACTTGGGGCTTGCCTGCTAATAATCAAAGCTAATTAATTTACTTACCTGATCTTTTTTTGGTCAGGTTAAGTAATCATGGAGAGAGCATCAAGGAGGAGTAAGGAAGTCTCATATCCACCTCCCCAAGACAAATAATCTTAACAAATATCCATTAGGGAAGTAAGGGATATGATGTTATTTTTCCATAACATGACTGAAGTATTGATTAATAGGCTTGGGGGAAATCCTTCAGTGCCTGGTTCTTCATCTCAAGAAGAAAGACAAGAAATATCATTTGATGGAGATGTACATAGAGAGTTGGAAAAAGTTAAGCTTCCTATCTTTAAGGGTACCACATAAGGGGAGGTAGCCGAATCTTGGTTAGAAAACATGCACCTATGTCTTAAGTTGCAGAGCTATTCTAGCAACCAAAAGGAAAATTTTGCTATTCACCAACTTAAGGAGAGTGCACCATTATGGTAGAGGAACTTAGAGTCCCAATTGGTTTACTCCATGTCTACTTTGACATGGGAAATATTTTCAGAGAAATTTTGAGCAAAGTACCTTTCTGCTGAAAACTTGGAGTGGACGTTGAATGATTTCCATGATCTTAAGCAAGAAACTAAGACAATCCTTGAATATGAGGCACGATTCATGGAATTTCTTAGATATGCCACCCATATAAATACTAAAGCCCTCAAGGTAAACAAGTTTTTGTATGGTTTGAATCCTATTATAAAGGAGAAGGTGTGCATTTTGAGGCTTAATACATTGAATCAGGTAGTGAAACAAGCAATTATAGCTGAGGAAGAATTGTTGGGCAACAAAGGTAGGGATAAAACCCCAAACCTATTATTCCATTGGAAACCTCCTCGAAGGGGAGGTAAATATGTAAGATATAATTTAGGTGGTTCAAATCATCATGGATTTCAAAAGAATCATACTTTTAAGAGCCAAGGAAATAATTAAAGGCAACAAATTCAACAAAGTAGTGTTTGCACTCAAGAAACACCTAATAAAAGGGTCAAATTTATGAAATTTTCTCCCACTAATGGATGCTGGACTTGTGGAGGACCTCATTATGAGAGATATTTCCCTAAAAACAAGACTGAAGAATAATCAGAGCAGGAACAAGCCATTGTTAGAGATATAGGTAGAGCCCACAGGATTCATGCAGTGTTACAGAATCACCAAGTTGAGCATCAATCTAGTGTGTTTGAAGCATCGGGTAAGCTAAATGGTATGGATGTTACTATTTTTATTGATCCTGGTGCAACTTAAAGTTTTATTTCTCCTAATTCTTTATTGAAATGTAAATTAGTCGCAATAGAGCAAGATGATTTTGATCAGGTTGAGATGGCCTCAAGATGATATCAAAAGGTTGAATGCTTAGCGAAAGAGTGCCCTTTAGACTTGGGAGTGTGTCTCACACATGTGAATATTTATGTGACACCACTTGGTCACTATGATGTGATAATTGGGATGGACTGGCTTTAATATTGTTGGGCTATGCTCAATTTTCAAAGCAAAACCCTTCAGTTTTTGAGTGATGAGGGTTAATCTAGGGTTCTCCATGGGAAAAGAAGACATGTTTCTTTAAGACTTATCTCATTATTTCAAATGAAGCAAAGTCTTAGAAAAAAAGTGTCAAATGTATGTTGTAATTACTTTAAATGAGGGAGAGATTTCATCCTTCGAGCAATATCCTTTCCTTTCAGAATTCTCTAATGTCTTTCCAGAGGAGCTGCCTGGCTTACCTCCAAAGCATGAGATTGACTTCTCCATTAAGCTTAAGCCTAGTATCGAACCTATATCCAAAGCTCCCTAACGAATGTCTATTGTTGAACTTAGTGATTTTCAAGTGTAACTTCAAGTGCTATTTCATCGAGGTATGATTAGACCTCGTGTTTCACCTTGGGGAGCTCATGTGATATTTGAAAAGAAGAAGGATAGATCTCTTCAGCTCTGTGTTAATTACAGGAAATTGAATCAAGTAACTATTCGAAATAAATATCCTTTTCCTCGCATTGATGATCTATTTGATCAAATAAAGGGAACCACTGTATTATCCAAGATCGATATTTGATCAGCATATCATCAACTTAGAGTTAAAGAAAATGATATATAGAAAACTGCTTTTCGAACTTGTTTTGGTCATTATGAGTTCGTGGTTGTTCCCTTTTGGTTATCTAATGCCCCAAGAGTTCTTATGATTCTAATGAATGGTGTATTTCGTAAGTGCTTGGAGAAATTTATACAAGTGTTCCTTAATGACATCCTAATCTATTCAAAGTCCCCATAAGAGCATGAGAAACACCTAAGACCAGTATTGCAATGCTTAAGAGAAAATAAGCTTTATGAAAAATGTCCAAATGTTCTTTTTTCAATCAAAAATCCATTATCTTGGACACATTATCTCCAGTAAAGGAATTTTAGTTGACCCAACAACGATCGATGAAATTTCAAGATGGCCAACACCCTCTAATGTGTATGAAGTGCATAGTTTCATGGGAATGGAAGGATACTATCAGAGATTTGTGGAGAGGTTTTCAAAAACAACTAGCCCAATCACTTCATTGCTTAGGAAGGGGGTGCGATTTAAGTGGAGAGATGAGTGTGAGCATGATTTTTCCAAGCTCAAGCAATGTTTGACTACAACTCCAATAATAAAGGTTCCATATGTGGATAGACCATTTATAGTATATAAAGATGCGTCAAAAGGTGGTTTGGGTGCCATTTTATCACAAGATGGTAGGGTTATTGCATATGCTTCCAGGAAGTTAAGGCCCCATGAATAAAACTATGCAACCCATGATATGGAACTAGTAGCCATAATTCATGCCTTATGACTTTGGCAACATTATCTAGTGGGCAGTAAATTTGAAATGAAAACAGATCATAGAGGTTTGCAACATATATTTACTCAAAGTGATCTTAATGCTAGACAAAGAAGGTGGTCAGAACTCCTGAGTAAATATGATTTTGACATAACTTACATCAAGGGTATATTGAACAAAGTAGTTAATGTACTTAGTCGAAGACCACACATCTTTTGAGTAATTCCATTGAAGATTGATCTATGGGAGCGCATCTTGAGGGAACAAGATGTAGATGAATGGTGTAAGGAGGTTAAAGTTTCTCTTTGTGGGTAGGAGGCTAAGAAAAGCAAGGTATAAGGCTATTCTTGTGATGATTATAGAATGGTGAGATTTATGCAAAGGATTGTAGTCCCAGATCAAAATGGGCTTTGTGAGTTCATTTTGAAAGAAGCTCACCATGCAGTATATATGGCTCACCCAGGAGTCCAAAAGATGTATGCCGATTTAAAGATAAATTTATTTTGGGTAAGCATGAAGAAGGATGTAGCAAATTTTGTGGCAAAGTGTTTGGAATTCCAGCTAGTTAAAGCAGAGCATGGTCATCCAGTAGAATTGTTGCAGCTGCATAACATTCCTGAGTCCAAATGGGAAGAAATATCTATGGAATTTATTTTTGAATTTCCTGAAACAACCAAAAGGCATAACTCCATTTTGGTGGTGGTGGATAAGCTTACTAAGAGTGCCCATTTTATACCTATTAGAGATACTTACAAAGAAACTGAAATAGCACAAGTATATACAAACGAGATCATTAGAATTCATGTTTTTCCTAAGAAAATCATATCAGATAGGGGCTCTATATTCATAAGAATATTTTGGAATAGTTTATAGGGATCCCTTCAGACACAATTAAATTTTAGTACAATTTATCATCTAGAAATTGATGGTCAAATTGAAAGAGTAAATCAAGTGTTAGAGGACATTCTTAGAATTTATGTAAAGGATCAACAATATAAGTGAGAATATTATCTTCCTTTAGTCGAGTTTTCTTACAATAACAATTATCGGCACCCTCTAGGTATGGCCCCTTATGAGCTATTGCATGGAAGACCATGCAGAACACCTTTAAGTTGGGATAGATTAGAGGACATAATCTCGGCAGGTCCTGAAATTCTTGAAGAAACGAAAGAACAGGTGTGTCATATAAGACATATTTTAAGGAAGGCACGGGATATATAGAAGAGCTATGCTTAAATGCATGGAATGGATCATAGTTTTAAAGAAGGGGAATTTGTTTTTCTTCGAGTAAAACCTCATAAAAGATCTATTAGATTTGGGAAAGGACCTAAGCTCTCTCCTCGATTTGTTGGGCCTTTTGAGATCATCGAAAGGATAGGATCTATGCCATATCATCTTTCTCTACCACCAGTTTTTCATCGCATGCATGATGTATTTCATATTTTAGTGTTGCGTAAATATGTTCATGATCCTTCTCATGTTTTAGATTGGCATCAATTACAGGTAACAAACGAGGGGAATCTAAAGGAAGAGCTAGTTTGAATTTTGGACCATCGCACTCAACAACTCAAACGTCGCATGGTGGACCAAGTAAAGGTCCAATGGGACCCATACAATCCTCGATATTCCACTTGGGAAGATGCATATTATATGCATCTGTATTTCCCTGTTTTTTTTAGTCAAACTTCGAGCCAAGTTTACTCCAGGAGGGGGAGTATGTAGTGTCCTATTTTTCCTAGTATAGTTTTGTCACTCCTATTAAGGGTGATTTTTGATGAGTTATATACATATATGGAATACTGATCACTAGATTCAGGAATAATGTCTTATATACATGATTATATTTCCTCTTTATGTTTATGTATGGCATAGTGATCACTAGATTGGGTAAATATGTCATATACATATTCATATTTCCTCTTACGTTTAGGTATGGAAGATTGACCACTAATTTGGGAAAAATGTTTTATATATTTTTATTTTCCCTTATGCGTGGTATATTTGATTATGTGTTTTATATGATGTTATGCATATGTTTCTCTTTTTTCATCTGACTTATCTATCAGGTGTATGATATGGATGGAGATCCTGGATTGAGACACATAGACCCACGGATGCTCATGGTTATGTGGAACAAAATGGTTAAATTATGATTTATGGATGATACATGCTATGCATGATTATATATATGTCTAACATTGTACTGAGCAGGATGTTGTAGGGGACCTCATCATTGTGAAACAAGGATGCTCAATTATGGATGACTGTGGAAGTCATGCACCATTCTTGGCAAAATGTGGTTAAGTTAATTTCATTATGAAATTCATATGACTCCTTTAATCTATGATATTGTGATGTGTGCAGGTCTTCGTACAAGGCCTTACCAATGAACCATCAAATGGGTAAAAGCTCACAATCAGTACCATAAGGAGAAACGTGGAGTTTGAAAGCACATTAGATGAGAAAGCATGGAAATTAGGCCGTGGAGTCCTAAATCCAAGAAATATAAAGACGTGGAGTCTTGTATATTTAGGGCACAGAGTCCTAAATATTTAAAAAGATCAAGTTATGGAATCTTAGATCTTTGGAGTAGATTAGGGCGCAGAGTCCTCAATATACTAAGGCACGAAGACGCATGAAATAGGGATGCAGAATCCCTATTATGCGAAAGAAAAATACCACTCATGTATATATTTCCTTAAATAGAATCTCAATCTAACAATTTTGGAATGAATTTCTAAAAATAGAAAGTCATGTCTAGCATCTCAAGCATGACTTTCCAAAAATAATAAATATCCTTGCATAAATGGGTAATCAAGCATAGTTGAAGGAAATTAAATCAACTTATCATTAATCAATCCTAATAGTTTACTATTTACTTAATAATAAATATTATTAGTATTATCATTATCTTTTATGGGACTATGATATTTTATTAAATGGGAATTACAAATTAAGTTCATCTATGCAATCAATTCGCACCTCTCTCCTTCATGATTCTCATGGATCTATGTAAATATCTCTATTTTAAATATTACATTACACTCTCTTTTATGCACTCATCAAGGAATGGCATATTCCTCTTACACTCATTAAATATATGTCATAAAATATTCCTCTTACAGTCACTAAATATATGTAATAAAATATTCCTCTTACAGTCTCTTTAATGCATATGTTACACTCTCCGTAAATAAGCCATGCATACCTCTCCTTAATGGCACAAGTTACAATCCTCTAAATGGAATACAATGCATTCATGTTACTCCTCCTCTATGACAAGAATTTTTTGCTCCTCCTATATATGAGTCTCATGTATTCTCACTTGGGGATGGAGGGTGATGCCAAGAGTGGAAGAGACTTGAGGAAGATTGTGGGAAGAAAAGATATGGATAGTATCCAATTGCTTCCAAAAAAAATCTTATTTCCTTAATAATCTACTAAGTATCTATTGAGGTTCAACATGAGTGGTATTTAGAGGAAGTGAAAACTATCTTCCTCGGTTTTCTTTGCATCTCTCTACTATTGTATTGTGGTACCAATTGTGAGATTTTCAAACTCGGGGGTTCCAGGGGGATAAGTTCTTCCTGGATATGGTTGGGAGGAAAACCAGGTGGTTCATGATGAGTTGCTAAGGATATTAGCATTTGATCATACTCTTATTGGAGTTGGAGCATACATCCATCCTTTTGGAGTCATACAAGTTCACTGTCAAGTATGTGGATCAAATTATACTATGCATTTTTGTAGTTTAGTTCATATTTTTTACTTGTTTTGTTGTATTCTGAAACTTACATGTATATGAAGTGTTGCACACCAAATGTGAGGAAATTTCATAATGGTTTTTGAAGTATTTTCTTGTATAGTTTTGAATCAATTGACTACAAGTAGTAATGGATGAAGCATGTAGGCTGCCCTGATTTAGATGGAAATATTTTAATGGCTTAAATTCTCTTTTTCCTCCTCTTTTTACAACTCTAGATAATTTTTCATACTATATATTTGACAGAAGTCATAAATGAGATTGTAGGATTTTTGGGTTGCTATTGTTTTGAAGAATAACATTTCTCGACACCCCTGTTGCGATTCAGATCAAATTCAGGGCATCTCCGTACCAAAAGGCCATTTCACCTCAACTAAGATTTTACAAATCAAGGTTTTGGACACCGATTCATTAATCTACTATGTTTTTCAAATTTTTTGTTGCATGTAGGAACCGCCTGTTTTTTTCTTTCTCTGTTTGGTTCTTTTTATATTGGATCTTCCTGATAATTTATATTGATGAATATAATATAGGCTAACCACTTGGAAATTGTGTTTAAAGTCTAAAATGGTTAAAAATTTGAAAATTTGAATAAATTTATGGTAACCTGGTGTATTACTGCTAACTATTTGTTAGAATTCCCCAATGGTTGTGCCTTCAACTTGTGAGCTATGTGAAAAAATCCTTAATACTTGTGTTCATTTATTGGCATAGATTCAACAATGAATATGGTTGATAGCCTACTTATATATTGAGTTCAATTATGAGCATTACTCACAATAAAATGAAGTCATGTAATTTTGGGTTCATGTTAACTAATTGTTTTGTAAACACCTTAAAGAGATAATGGTTGTAAGTGTTTGACAAAATGTCTGAATGGTTGTACATTTCATGCTTGTAAATTGTTTTTCATAATGTTTCAATGGTTGAATCTAATTATGCTTATGAAATATCCGTAAAAAGAAAGGGCTTAAGTTAATTTAGGATTTTCAACCAAGGTGTTTCTAGCGTAATAACTCCATTTAGTTATAGGGTCTTGCTGAAAATTCACAATTAGGATAAGTAAATTGTTGTAATATTACCTCACATATGAATTCATAATTATTGGATACCAAACCCATATAAATTTAATTGTCCTTTTAAGAAAATAATTTATAAGCATGTTATTTAGAACAAAATGAAATTAGTCACTCTTGAACACATTTAATTACAACAGAATTAACAATTAGCTTATTGTAAATTGTGGTTCATAAAGGTTGACAGTTATTCATCCCACTAAATTCTTTATATTTTGAAGGTGATTTTAGTCTTGAAAATGAATTATTATGGTTGTATATTTTAGATCTCGATAAAACTTGAACCTTGTAGCTTTGAGGATAAGCTATTAGAATTTAGGGTGTAGTGTAAAGGACACCAATAAATTTTATGTCCTACAAAAAAATAAAAAATAAAAAATAAATATCGCATTTTGATTCAATATAATAATTCTATATAATAATTATGGTACGTAAGGCGGGACCTTACATTTATGGTACTGATAGGAAGTTCTTGGACCTTCCTCATTCTGAAACCTTCTTGAGTTCTCTTTTTGCCTCTCCCTTCTCATTTTTTTGACCTCCTTAGAGAGATCTTGCATAGATATGAAGAGAAGTGTGGAAAAACTTAATCCCTTCTCCATTATAGATCTATTCTCTCTACTTCTTCTTCTAATGTCATAAGATGTATTTCCTACAAGCTAAGCCAAATATCATGCTCTAATACCACTGTAATATTCGAAAATGGAAAAGACAAGAACACATAAGATCTACAACATTCCAAATAAAGAAAAACAGGAATATAGCTAAAATCTGGGAAATGTCGGAAATATGTTGCAACTAAAGATTACATGAAGACATTATAACTATGAGAAAAAATAATTGATTCATATCATTATAATAAAAAACTAATATAAATTACACAGTGCTCCAAAGAATATGCACTCAAGCCAACAAGAAGTGGTTGAAACACACTAATGAAAACTAGCACTGGAAATGTTCTGTTGTTACAGTTGCTGCTACTAGAAAATGTTGCTAGTCTGAAGAAGAACCATGTGTGGGAGGTTGTTGGAGTGCTTAGAAAGTTCTTATATTTTAACCATGGACTCTACTCCAAAAACCCATAGAAACTCAAAAATGGTTTGGCCAGATTTTAGCTTTGGATTTTTGGCCCTTTTTGGGTTGCAAACTACAACCCTACTGGCTGACTTACACACTCCTCTTGGGTAAATACTGAGATGGGGATGAAATAATAATATAACTACTACAATAGCACCCAATCAGCTCAATAGACAAAGGGATGACCACTTCTCTAGATTCTAAATCTTGAAACTTGAGATCGAGCTCCTCCTTCATCGGCTCAAGTTTCAGTTGAAAACTGTACAATTGATGGAATGGACTCTGATGTCAAGGAGGCTGAATTTGTAGCCTGCTACAAGTTGATGATATATATCTCATAGGTGATATAAATAATCTCACCAAAATGAGTGGATGGTCCCTCATAGGATTCGAAGCTGAATTACTTGGAACTTCCTTCCTCCACTGGATCTACCATGCAGGACTGTGCAATTCTTGATGGAACTACTTCTTCATGGACGTGTAAAATTATGGCTTGATGTCAGATGTCACAATGCTTCTCCTAGAAGATTGAAATGAATGCACAAAGTGAAATGATGAACCCTCCATAGGTTTCCTAGCTGAAATGCTAGAAACTACCCTCCTGCTCTCAAACCCTAAGATAGGAATGTGTAATTCCAGAAGTTGTATATGTAGAAGAGAGGGGCTGAATTTGGCACCACTATCAGATGATGAATGGCTGCTCAAAATAGCCTCCCCGGAGTAGGCACTTGAAGTCCCCTGTGGGTAAGGGTGGGATTCCCACTCGGGAACACCCGTGTGCTAAACTTCACAACAAACATAGCTAAACAACTAAAGCATGCAAATAAAATTCAAACGAAAATATAATATCAAGCTCCATACTGATTTTATTTTCTTCCCTCATCTTCCTTATATGGTTGTGAGCCTTCCCTAGCCTTTTCCCACCTCATAACTACGTTGCGTATGTGGCCACTAGTATTCATGAAGACTGCGTTATCTCTCCATGATATCTACAATTAATATCCACTCTCTCCATCATGTGTGTATTTAATGCACCACTTCCTCTATCACTGCATCATTAATTCTCTATGATTTTACTTTTACTCCTCCACTATCTCCATCATCTTCCTCATTATTCTCCATGATCTCCACTCTGCCTCCATTAATAAGATGATCCACTACTCCATAGTGCTGATCCTTTATCTAACTAACCCACATTCACACAAAAAAAGTGAATTTTATTCATCTATGGGGTTTATGGATCTCTCCACCCTTTTATTTACTTACTAAGCAAGAAAACCAAGAATTCTAATATTCCAATTAACTGATTGAAAATTGGGGATATTACAGGCTTCCATTTGATGCCAAAACTGCTTTAATATCCAATGTAGCGTTTCGAACTGTACAATTAATTACTACAAATATATTTGTAACAAAATATAAAAGATGTGATGGAAAAAACACATGTAAGCAGAAGTATTTTATTCTTGAAACCCAAAAATGAAGAAAACCAACAAGAATTTTCAATATATATTATTTTGTGTAGTACTAAAATATAATATGTATCCTATGGATTCCATGAAATTTTAATCTATTTATATTTGATTAGAATACAACCATAGTTCCTTAATCAAAACTACAATATGATGGGAAAAATCACCATGTTCCACACAATTATTTTCTTGCAAAAACCATGTGTTGAAAATTTCCAAAAAAACAAATGAAGATAGCCACTCAATTTTTTTTCCAGGTCACTGTCAGTGAAATCCCTTTCATGGGGGCATCCATCCCCCTACGAACCCATAAAGAAAAGGGGTATGTTTCCCTCCCTATGACCCCTATTATACATCACCCATTTTACAATGCATGGAGATAGTCATGCAAATAATATAACAGTGAACACATACCCAACATTATTTTCCCCTTTTTTGATGGTTTTGATAGGTTCTAGACTTTTGATGAAGTCACATATACTTTGTACTTTCAAAAATTTTCCTCCTCACTTCTAAACTCAAAATATTTTATAAATTTGTTCTTCAATTCTTGCCATTAGAATGTTTCTCCTTTTAATTTTTTATTCTTTTGCCATTTGTTAGGAAATACATCTAATGTGGCTAGGAGAATATGCAACGAAACTCATTCATCCTTGTAGCCAAGTCATTTCCATTAATTTTTGCAACATTTTATATATTTGATAGGATCATATCATGGCTTATATTTTGGAATGTCGACTTCAATTATCAATTTATTTTCCTTTTAGAACTTAATGAAATACATTGTTTCAGTTTGAAAAGTTTGTATATAGGGGGTGTGACTGCCCCACCATCAGGATGCTTGACTAGTGAAGGTATAAGCAAGACTTTGCATTCTTCCTTAGTCCCCAACTTGTTGGGATATTCCGACACATAAGAAATAGTAATAATAACTTAGTATAGTGTATAGTTAGGTAAAGTGTGTTTCTTTACTATGTATAATTGTAACTTATAATCCGACGGCCATGATTTGTAGTGATCCGACAGTTCACTCTCTCCTCAGTATTAACGACATTTGATCCATGGCTTAACACCCGATTGGTCAATGATCTCTATTTAAAGAGCATGGAGGGTCACTTTTACAGTAACCATTTATGAGAGAAACATATGTAATTTTTATTTTTATATTAATAAATTTCCTGAAGTGGCCGCGTTGGCTCAGGCCATGGACAGTTTCCCTCTTCGAGGGTTTTAACCACATGATAATACTAGTGTACTAATTTATGATCTCTTTGTGAGCGGTGACCTTTGGTTTTTGATCTAAGGAACTCAACTTGTAAATTCCTACATGGTATCAGAGCTATTTTGAGGGTTGCATTTGTTGTTGATCAAAATCCGAAGCCGGTTTGACTGCATGCGAATTCTTTTTTGCAGATCTACTATTTTTGAACATTTTTGGGTTTGGAGAACTTCTCTATTGTGTCTAGAGCATCTGTTACAGTGAGGAACACCTTTCGTTTCATGCGAAAAGGTTTCCAACTATCCAAGTTATGACAGTTTAGATCTGCAGGTATAAAGTATCTATTTTGCAGTTATATTTGTTAATAGTTATGTGTATTTTAGTTCCCTCTGTTTATTTTCTATTTTTAGGTTTTATTTATTTTCCGGATATATACCCTCTTCACTTTGTATTCTCTTTGCTCTGTGCTGCATGCGATCTCGGAAAATGAGAAATCGGAAAAGGGATTTTTTTTTCTATGTATGCTCTTTCCCTCCATCTTTGTGCGATCTCAGGAAATTAGAAATAGTGGAAAAATAGATAGTTTCTGGTAAGGCTAACCGAAAATATAACATTCTGCCGTAAGGATTCGCATTTTTTTTTTCTCGGTTTTTGTGTTTTTATTTGCAGGAAAAGACATGCACACCGAAGAGTAGAAAAAAAAAAAAAAACCCTTCCTCCTTTCAAACATTTACATAATCCTTTTACTATCTCAGTTGGTGAGGAGTTAGTTTATGATAATAGAGTTCTTGGGTTCAAGTCTCTCTCTAAAGCTTCTTTTTGTAAAAAAAATTGGTTAAAGGGGCGGGAATTTTTTTCTTTAGTTGAACTTCATCACCAAATATCAAACCGTTCCCATAAATATTTGCCATCTACAACACGTTTTTTCAAAAAGGCATAAATTCTTCATCCGGAAACCATTTTTCAAGCTGTTTATTTTTTTTACCAACCTAATTTTTCAATATCTTTCGATTGGAGCAGTTAGTTTCAGCTTTTCTCAGCTTCAGCTTTTAAAAAATTGAAAGTGCATGCCCAATTATTCTTAACATCACCAATTATTTCCAGTGGCTACCTCACATGGTAGATATACTTAGAAGTAAAGGTCTTTATATAATAGCCACAAGGCAAGAAAATAACCCTTTCGATGATGATAAAGTCGCTAAATGGGAAAATAAACAAGATCAAGCACGAGTGTTGATAGGAATGTCCATTATTCAAGATCTTCAATTTCATATCCTTGACATTGACACCCCTCATGAAGCCCTCGATAAGCTCAATATTTTCTTTGGCATTCAAAATCAAATCAGGGCCCACCAGCTTGAAAATGAGTTGCTTACTTTGGACCCCAATAATTTTTCCTCTATTGAGGATTTTTTGTCCAAATTAAAGACCCTTAGAGTTCTTTTAGAAGGTTGTAATGTCAAAAAGCAAGATGATAGCTTCATCCATTGCATTCTTTCTAAGCTTGGGCATGCATACTCTATATTTTTTTCCGCCTTCCATTCCACTAGAGAAGCCATAATTTCTTCAGGAACCACCTACAAGAACCCATATTTTGATGCCTTTTGCGATTCTTTGATAAGAGAACAGGAAAAATCTTACACCCTAGTCTTATCACTTCGGGAAATGCTTCTAAGAAAGCCTTAGAGACCCAACAAAAATCATATCAAAATAATCCCAAGAAGCAATATCCTAAAAAGTATGGTCCGAAACCAAACAAGGGTCCTAAGAAATTTCATCCACAAACTAAAAAATCAACTCACCAAAATGATAACGCAAATAAAAACAAAGGGAAGAAGACAGATAGACATTAGAACTTTTACAATCGTGATGGCCATATAGATTCCAAATGTTTTAAGAATATGGAAGCCTTAAAACTATCAATGAAGAAGCACAACATCAATTTGGAGCTCTCTTCACCTTCATCTTTAGGAATGGCACTTTCTGCTTGTGGTTTTCAATCATCAAGATCTGGTTATGCATTAATTGTATCTTCTTCTTCTCACTCTCATGAGTGGCTCATTGATTCTGGAGCTTCTTATCACATGGCAAAAAATCAAGCCATGTTTTCTTCTTTAAATGATTGTAACACCAAACATATTTATGTTGGTGATGATAGATATCTTAGTGTTTTAGGATCTGGAACCATTCATCTCGATAATGGTCAATTTAATGATGTACTATGTGTTCCTACCTTGTCATCCAACCTTCTCTCTGTTTATCAAATAACTTATTCAGGTGAAGGGAAAGTAGTAGAATTCTCACCTCATAATGTTGTAATCAAGGATCTCAAATATCCTTGACATATTTTAGCTACTGGCATTACTGATGATTCCACAAGGTTGTATAAGTTTGAAAAATTTGGGTCATCCCATCTTCCCTCTGTTTTTTTTGCTCATAATGATGATGTGATCAAAATTTGGCATGAGTAATTTGGTCACTTAAACTATCCCTCTCTTCAAACTCTATGTAAGGAAAATATGGTGACGGGCCTTCCTATCATATCTTGCCGAGATGGTGTTTTCTCCAGATGTGTACTCATAAAACATCATCGGGATAGTTTTGAAAAACGTGCCTCTTGGCATGCTTCAGCCGCTTTGCAGATGGTGCACAGTGATTTATGTGGTCCACTTCCTATTGTTTCTTTCTCTATTTTCAAGTACTTCTTAGGTTTCATTAATGATTTTTATAGACGCACTTCGGTATAGTTTTTAAAACTCAATAGTGAAATTTTTAACATGTTCTTGGACTTTAAGGTCTTTGTTGAGAAACAATATAGACATCATATTCTTAAGTTAAGATCAGACAATGGAGGAGAATATGTTAACAACAAATTTATCAACTTTTTCACTAAGAATTGCATTCAATTGCAACATACCGTTCCATATACTTCACAACAAAATGATGTAGCTGAAAGGAAGAATCACACCCTAAAAAAAATGGCTAGTTGTATGCTTCAATCTAAAGGACTTGGTCTCAATTTTTGGGCATAAGCAATTAACTGTGAAAAATACATACTAAATCAGACTCCTACTAAGGTTTTAAAGAATATAACTCTAGAAGAAGCTTAGAGCTTAATAAAACCAGATGTAAGTCATTTTCATGTTTTTGGAAGTGATGTTTGGGCCCATATTCCAAATGTGAAACATAAAGCCTTAGAACCTAAGAGTGAAAAACGATTTTTTGTTGGATATTCTGAAGATGTCAAAGGATATAGAATTCTTCAACCAAAATCCAAAAATATAATCATTAGAAGAGATGTAAAATCTTATAAAAATATATCAGCCTGCAAGCCTAGTTTGTTGGGTGTGCCACTTTTGCCTAGCGAGCCTGATTCAACATATGTGCCACCTCTCTCTCTCTCTCTCTCTTCTATTTTTAATAGAATTCCTTCTATTTTAGATCATGACAACGAGGATGAAAATCCTACTCCACCTCTTGACACTATTCCTTTTACTTCACCACGTCTAAAAAGGGTCTGCTCTACTCGGGATGCAACAGGTTCTCTTGCAGGTGACCCTGCCGATTGACGACGTACACGTTCTCAGTTCAAGAGAGCCTCTTCCTTATTGGCTAAGTTCCAAATTGGGATGAAGCTACGAATGAAGAATATCGTTCATTATTGGTGAATGATACTTGGGATCTTATTCCTCTTCCAAAAGGAAGAAAAATTGTCAGATGTTGATGGGTTTACAAAACAGAGTTTGCACCAGATGGACAAGTGGATAGACATAAAGCTTGTCTTATCGCTAAAGAATTTTCACAAGTTGAAGGAATTGACTGTACTGAAACCTTCTCCCCTATTGCCAAAATGAATTATATTCACCTTTTTCTTTCCATTGCTGCCTCCTTTAAATGGGAATTCCA